>JANHGO010000027.1:53165118-53195603 GCA_024606505.1 Aquila spilogaster | reverse complement strand
AAAGAATTTGATTCAGATGCACAAAAGAGTGAAGTTTGTGCCTATCTCCCAAGCTTTTTGGTTAGACTGCCCGAGTGTTTCACATCTCAGTTCACAGTTGGGATTTTCTGATACACAAGCTGGTGTCCAGTTACCTCCATTCTCTTGATGCCGCCAACTCCTCGACCGCCATAGTAAGAAGCATCCACTGTTGGCCATTTCTTCTTTGGAAGACCATCATCATCTTCCTCCTACAAAACGAAAGGAAAGGGTTGCACTGTTAGAAGGCAGGAACTGAGTTGGTAAGGGATAAATAGTCACAGGTTGTCTGGTCCTTTGAGCCTGCAAGAGTTGTTGCTATAAAGGTAGCGGTCCCTTGCTGGTTGCTTTCCAGAGATCTACACTCATGAAAAGAAAATGTTTCATAATGTAATCACCACCACCACCTGAAGGGTAGAATGAAACTCCAGCAAGAACGTGTGTTTTCGATTGTTTGCTTTAAAGGGACCTTTCATCCTTTTTAACTTCAGGGAAGTAAGTTATTTCCAAGTTGCAAAATCATTGAAGCAGCTGCCAAAATAGTACATGGCATGGTCAAGAATTGGGGTTTTCTGGCTGCAAGTCTAGATGACATGCTAGTCATAAGCAATGGTAGCAGTTGCTCACCCCTCTGCCATCCTTTCCTCTGTGCCTGTAATTAGAAGGGGACCTCTTCAATTGCTTGTTGCTGTGAGGAGCATTCACTGAATCATGGCTCCCCGTGCTGATGGGCCCAAATTAATCATTATCTTCAGATTTGACAGAATGGGGGGGGGAAAGCAAGAAAGCCAGCAACTCAAATTTGCTCCAGGATGTAGGTGAGTTAGGAGTGCATTAAGGAACAACCGCAGTGTGAATGTCCAACAGGGAAACAAATTTCTTGAGATGAGCTGGCCGAGGGTAATAGGGTGGAAAAGACTAATGGAAAAGTTGCAAGAATGGAATTAGCACTTGTAATGAACTTCTGCCTCTGCTGGGGAGGCTACCCATGGAAATCCATGCGGCTCCACTGACTCCATGGCCTTATGCCAGCAGAAAGTCAGGCCTTGTGTGAAAAACGAGACTCGAATTCTGTGCAAAATGGAATGCGTTCTGCCCTGACATACCGCAGGCAGAAACCCATGGGATACCACCAAACACAAACGTGTTTGGGACTCTGGTCCTCGCGATGGTGTTCAGATACGGCCCAATTAACAGATCAAGAAAATCTCCCCACGTTTATTTAAAATGAGTCGCGCTAAATTTCTGTCGGTGTATTCTACATATTACGGGTTCACTATAACAACTGCACATACTCTCTGACCCACGTAGTGCCTTTCCCTTTAATTTCTACAATTCAGTCTGTGAACTGGCAAAGCAGAAAAGCAGAGTCCATCAAAAACGTGAAGTATTTCCTGTGAAAAACGTGGAGAGAAATGAAAAATGGTCTCTCTCTCTCTCTCTCTCTCTCTCTCATTTTTTTCCCCCCTTTCTGTCCTTCCTTCTTTCTGTCCTTCCTTCTTTCTGTCCTTCCTTCTTTCCTTCTTCCTTTAATTCTTCACAGGGATTTGGCAAAACTCCAGAACTTAGGAGCTTTCCAAAACTGGGAAAGCCAAAAATGCTTTGAGTTTGAACTCCCCAGTCGGAAAACTGAAAAACTGTGGGGGGGGGGGGAATAAAAATCTGAGACAAACTATGCTTTTCAAGCCAAACAAAAGCATTTTTATCTAAAACAAACCAAAACCATCAATCGAGCTGCAAAATTGGTCCTGATTTCAAGGAGAGTGGGCAAATGAATCATAAATACACAGCTCCACTCCTTTGAAGCTGACCTTCTCTCTCTGGTTGGAGTAGCTGAGGCTCTTTGCTGCAACCTAAGAACTTAATATCTCTGCGTGAAGTTTTCCATGAGGACTTTTTTTTATTCAAAAAAAAAGAAAAAGGGAACCAAAGCCATCTAAATATTTTCCTTCAGCAATTCTCTCTTTCTCTTCTCTTCAGCTTAGCACAGACTGGACTTCTCACAACAGGAAATACCAAGGTTTAGGAAATCTTCCCCACAAGCCCTTGAAAGCCCTGCAAGTCACTTCAATCTAAGATAGGAGGGCTTCTGCCAGGACAACAGAAACACCACACGCGCAAAAAAAGGACTAGAGCAAACATCTGAAAAACAAAGGAGTCACAAGCTTTCTTCTGGATGAGCCTGTTTACATGTTTTGAAGGGCACGGGAGGTTTTGCAATACAAGCAGAAAAAAAACAGTAACCAACAACAACTCATTGATTCCTTACACACTTGACAAATGTGCTCATAACGCACGTGAGTTGCTCAAGTGAAGCAACTGGAAAGCTGGGGGTCAAAGTGGGGAGCCAGAAGGAAAATGAGGAGGAGGAGGAGGAACGCAATCCCCATCCCAGCATCCTAGCTCAGTGCCCCATTCACAAGATCTGAGCCAATACCATGGGGCTGAGTTATCACGTCCTGGCTCAGTTTGGCCCGTATTTTTCTACACTTAGCTACAATGGGGTTTTTGCCTGAGGAAGAGCTGCGTAAATATCTTCAGCTCTGACCCAACAGCAGCACAAAAGGCAGCCCCGGAAAATCCAAGTGCATTTAAGGATGCTGGAAAGTGACTGTGCAGAACTTGGCATCTTTCCATCCCTCAAATCTGCTTTAGATGGAGCTAGAGTTTCTTTTACAAAATAATAATAAGAAGGACAGAGCTACATTTCACAGTCAGAGATCCAGATTCATCACTGCTGGATTTCAGAAAACAAAGATGTGTTTATCTCAGAGGCCATGCCGGGCTCTGTATACTTTGACCCTGACCCGAGGGAACCTCATCTGTGGGTAACAGAAGGATAATTCAGGCTCCGCTAGAGACATCGAACCACTCAGGGTAAAAATTCAAACTAAATTTGGCCAGATATAAAAGTTTGGACAACCTACCCCTCTCCCCGCCCTTATAATTATTTTCACAGTTGTCTCTGCAAAGCCTGGATGTTGTCAGAATTTAGCACTTATAGGGCTCTGCCTGCAAGAAAGCACTGTATGACATGGGGCAGTCAACCCTCTGAGTAACAGTTGTTATCATCCAATTTTACAGCGGAGGAAACCTGGATGTGAAATGTGTTGTCCTCCCGGATTGCAGCTTCCTACACCTCAACCCCTTCTCCCAACACCAGACCCACTTCCAAATTGCATGGCCACCTCCCAGATGCAAAGGCATCGATAGATTTGGAGGACAATTTGCTTGGTTCTTAAGAAATATTTCACTCTTGCTTTTGCAGACCAGGCATCTGAATCACAACTGGATAAACCCTGCCCAATCTTAACCACCCCTGAGCCATTCTGCAAGAACATGGCCTTGGTGTTTCTCATTATCTCCACCTCTTCCCAGCCCAAGCCTGCAAAGTACTGTCAAGGAGAACTAAAAAATCATAAGAACATCAAAGAGAAGATGCTCTACTGGTGCTCTACTGAGGAGCAGGCTTAAGAGAGAGCTCACCTCTTGTTCGGCATCAGAAAATCCACATATATGTTTACCCTTGAGACAAAACTGCTTAGAAGACCAGCATTTATATGTCTTACTGATCATGGAATTCCTGGTTTATCTATGGTAAAGATCCTGGCTGATGATATACCCTCTGAGGGCAAAGCGTTCATGGGGCATAGCTAAGAGAAAACCCCTGTTTTGATGGAGGGGAAGGAGAAGAGACACTGAATGATTCCCTCTCTATGGTTTGGATGCTGAGCAACATGAAAAATGAAATAATGTACCCAAAGTCACAGAGGAAATTGTTCTACGGAACAAAGCACCTCAAGTCCCCAGATTTATGTCCCCACCCCCCAGTGGATGGGGAATACATCCCACGGTTCACTGCCTCTACACTAGTCGAGTATGCTGTGCTGGATCTGCCTATATATTTCACATTAAATTTGGTTATAAAAGTCCACACCTACGTGGAGTAATGCCTACACCTCATTTGTTTCCAATAACATCCCAGCTCTTTTTCTTTTAAATGCCTGTATCTTGAAAGGTCCCTTTTCTCCTCCTCCCAAATTTCCACAACACATTGTAAAAGGGGAGGAAAGGGGAAGGAAAAGAGCTGGCATACCACTGTGACCTGGCTTTATTTCAGGAATAACAGAATACATTTCCTGCCTTGGTGTCTAGAAAAAAAATTTCATCAGGACTTTTCTCTGGAGCTTATTTTGCTATCTCCCCAGAAAGGCTTTTCAGGAAGAGAGAGCACATTGATTCGGAAAAGATTAACAAACAGCAGTAAGTGAGGGTGCAAGTAGCTCCCCAAGCAGATGAATCCCTGTAAGCCATTCGTTGGCTTTGTGACTGTTCAGCTGTGGATGAAAGAAATTAGTTCACAAAGAGATCAAGATGAACAGAAGGTTTCATCTGCTGGCTTCACAATAGCTGCCAGGCAGTGAGTTAAATTCCTTCTTTTCATGCAGGCCTTCCATGACAGCAATAATTACCTTCAACATCTCATGACTGTGCTGCTGAATGGTGCTTTCTCTCCAGGACTTTCTTGTGTATGTGTGTTTTGGTGTATGTGGGCAGGACGACAACAGACATAACGATTATCCAATTACAGGCTGGTTGGTGGCTTGGCCCTGGTGCCATTGTAGAAGTGACTGTGGAACTTGGGCTTGAGCAGCATGGAAAAACTGGGTTTGACTGATGAGGAAGGGGTGTGCTCAGGTCATCTGGTCGGTGTCCTGCCTGGTTTCCCCAGGTTTCAGGGCACTTTGTGTCCCTGAATCCATTTTGTGGGAGAAAGCACAGCCATGACAGAAAATAAAGATAGAACAGTGCACGCTTAGATGTAATAAGACATGCAAGACGTGGTTTAGTGGGTTGGATTGGATGATCTTGGAGGTCTTTTCCAACCTTGGTAATTCTATGATTCGATGTTGACACTGCCTGGCGTTTAGAAGGGCAGGGAAGCCAATGAGAAGAGCATGTGCCTCCTAGGGACACTTGGGAGTGCTCTGATTAACACAATCAGAATCTGTCCTGTAGGACAGCCCAGTAGCAGACCCCTGGCATGGGTCAGGTAGTGAACTGGAAATCGTTGGAAGCTGGAAAGCCCTGCAGAATGCCTTTTTTTTTCACTGTAGATGGGTTGCAATAATGAGAATCAACTTCAGTCTCTTGGTACGCTTCTGGTCTGACTCAAATAAGTTGTTCCAATAAGCCCAGCCTGAAGGTGATGGGCGCTTGAACAAAAGCAGCTGTGTCTTCCTCCAGCATGGATAGAAGGAGCCTTCCTATCCACTGGGAACAGAAGAATGTGGTTTTGATCCACTATCACTGAGTTAATCGCAGGCCAGCAAGGTGCTCACTGACTCCTCGAGGCATTCACCTCTTCCGATTGGTATTAACTCAATCTTTCCTGGCTCTAAGTAAAACCATCTGTCCTTCATCTGGAGTCAACCTCCTCCAGCATCCTGCATTGTCTGAAGAGCACAGCAGAGAGTTGACAACATTTGCAATTTCGGAATGAATTAATTGGAAGTTTCTAGCCAATAACGATTTCCTTCCCCAACAGTGAGCGTGGCTCCAATATGTCTCAAAAGGCCTTTAAAGTAGAGTTCAATAAAACCTTTGGTGGGTTTCTGACAGCAATGCTGCTTTCCCCTCATTGTTTTGGTATAATGCGTTCTCCTTGCAGTGCAAAGACATATGGGCCTCAGCTCCCAAATCTGCTGATGCAAGAATTCCTCTTGTCTTATTTTTGCCAAGATTTTTTAGAAGAAAAGAATCACACTGTAACTGCAATGCTGCTGCTTGAGGGATTAGCACTTTTTCATTCTGGAGATGAGTAGTTACTACGTTTTCTGCAAGGGAGAAAGCTATCTACAGATTGTAAGAAAAAAAACCCCATCTTCTATTAGTTTTTAGCAAAGTAGAAAATCTGGAGTATCCAATCCTCTCGGAAAGCATATTACTGCCAATCCCACCCCGTGGATCCAGCTCTATATTGGTCCCAGTAAATGGGACCAATGAACTGCACCTTTGCAGAGCTCCTATTGTTTTTCCACCAGTGGGAGGCTTCTGTAGGGGAAAAAATGCAACATACAAGTCACAGCTCCAAGCATTACTGATCTCTGAGTGCTGCTCTGATGCTTTTCAGTTTCTGAAATAGTATAAAAGTGTGTTTTCCTTTGGCTGCTGATCATACAAGGTAGCTTTAGGATAACTGAGTACTGAGTTTAGGGGATATGAGCTGGCGGAAAGTACAAGGGGAATCGTGTGTCTGCCATCAGATTAGTCTCTATGTTGGCAGATTGTAGTAGCTAAATCCCCCCATAGATAGGTAAACTACAGGTAGCAAATTAATGCAACTTTTCTGTTTCTATACAGAGAAGCCATTGGCAAACACATTGTTAAAGGAAAGCTGTGAAACAGACTGATGTATTGAGGACTGTTCCCTCCAAAGAGCTGCATGGACTCTTCCTCTCAGAGAGAAAATATAACACGTCCAGAGATATCCTTACACCAGTTTAACCAAAATGGACCTGAAGTCTGCTGCAACTGGCTTATTTTGCAGCAACTGGTCTGCTCTTGCAGCACGTACTGGTTTTAGAAGGGCTTCCGTATACATGAAGTATGCCTTCTTGCTTAGCACAGAGATGTAATTTTCCCTTCCAGTCCTTGGCCAGAGAACCAGCATTCCAGAATGATGTATTTTAATTAACTTCAGCAATTGAATCCCCTGGCTTAGAGGCATGTGCGATCCAGAACAGAGCATGTGCAATTTTAGGCAAGCATTTCCCTTCTCATTCAGAGGATCAAAGCTGACAAAGCTAGTGGATATCCATACAGCCCAAACAGAAATGGCTACTTTGGAAAACAAGCCAGATGTCTGTATACAGACACATGGGTCGATGTTATTCTGGGAGATTTGTGCCTTCACAAACAAACGCCTTCAGCACTGGACCCAAATGCAAATCTCCCTTGGGTCCAGGCATGTTTAGATTTGGAGTTGTGCTTCAGGCCTGTTTTGAAGGAAACAAGTGCCAACAAGACAGAGGTTCCTGCACCAGCCTTGGCTCCAGCTACCCTCAGCTATTTTGCTGTACTCAGTGCAGGCAGAAACTAGGTTGGATTCTACCTTGGTAGTGCTGCAGAGGGCTGAGCTTTAAGGGTCTCCACCTTGGCACAGAATACCAGCACACCCTTCCCAGGCCAGACTTCACCAAGAGCAGAGGACCATTTCAGTAATCCAAACTGTAGTGTGCAATGACTTGGTCTCCAGAGGCAAAAAACAAGAGGAACTTAGCAATCCAAATCACTCTGAGCATGGATCTAAGTCTTCTGTTGCACAGTTAAGAGGAATGGATCCAAACCCCAGTGAAGTCAATGGAGAAACTCCCATTGACATCGATGTACCGTGGACACAGCCGACTGACTTTTCAATGAAATCCCATGTGCAAAACTGGAAGCAAGAAAGGAGATCCACTGTGTGCTGAAAGCAGGAGGATACCTAAAAGGGCAGATGAAAAACTGGGCTGGTTTCCGGGGAGAGTCTACTAATTAAGTAACGGTGACATAACTTGAAATCACTTATTGCTGGATTCATCTAAATGAGTGAGCAGAAATAAGCTGAAGGTTTCAACGGTGCTTTACTGTTTTCCTCCATTAAAACTTGCTCAGTTGGTGCAGCTCTTCTGGTGTCGAGATGGTTGTTCCGGGTTTGACATCTGCTCTGTCCGGCGTCTTCAGGCACAACTTCAAAGTTTGTGGGCTGCTTTTGCTCACAGCAATTGAAGTCCAAAGGATAAGCACTGTGAGTTACTGCTCAGCTGCCATGAGGGGTTATATGCACTAAACACCAAATCACCACCGTGCCATTCCAGGAAAGCAGTTAAGCATATGTTTAGGTTCCATTAACTTCAAAGTTAAACATATGCTTAAGAGTTGTCCTTTTTGTGAATCAGAGCCTGCAGTGCTGTTCTGACCGAGTGAAAGAACCGTCTGCCTCTTCCCTCCTTCCCTGCCAGCTCCCAAAGGTTTAACTTCCTGCCATGGTCCATACTCTGCCATGCAGTAGAATCATAACCTCTTCTAAGGAAGCTGAACAAAATCTTATCCTAAACATCAAGGAAATGGGGTTGTTGGTGTTACTTACCTCACTGTCTTCTGCAGGAGGTGGAGGGGGCTCTTTGATGATCTGGAAAGATAAATGAGAAAAAAAAAAAGTGATAAATCAGTATGATGCAAATGTTGCTCATTATGTGATCCCCATTCCACATGAAGCGACAGCAAATCCAAAGTAATACACCCTTGATGTTCCTTGATATCCCAATAGGAGCTATAGTGCTGGCACACGGTTAACAATCACTGTTTTGCCTGCACAAACTTGCTAAACCCAGCATATCCTTCTACTGGCCACCACACACACATACACGTCCTGCCTCAAATTATTTACCATCTGCACAAAGACTGGAAAGAGAAACCAAGAAACCAAGGTGAAATGAAACGCCCCAGAGACATGGAGACATGGCAGAAGAGTAATTGCTGTCTCCCAGAGCAATACACCATTCCAGAATGCTGTGCCACTCATTGCTCTCCTAAAGAATGCTTTTCACATTGTTGGGTGCTATGTCCCACTCCTATATGCTTTTCTTTAAAATCTGCATATATATGTACTTATATATATATATATATATGTACATGCATATATGCACACACACTTGAAGTTCTTCAAGGATTTCTAACTAATAAAGCAATCAGGGTGAGGTTTTAGACCGGTCCAGGATATTCTCCATAGAAACAGCTTAAGTTTATGTGGGCGTGAGGTTATTATTTCATGCAAAAAGTTTGCATCTCGAGCTCAGCAGGCAGTTGGCTATTATCACAGCCCTCCACTCCAAGAGCAACAGAGAACCTTCCAAAGGGAAAGCATACAGGCACGTCAAATATGTCTCCTTTACACGAGACGCACCCCAATGCACAGGCATTGCAGGCAACAGTGAAGCCAGTCACTCGTGTCAATGCAGCTGCCCCAGGGATGGATGTTTTCCTGTAGTTTTAAGTCCATCTGGATGAAGCAGCTATTTCTTTACGCACCAGGCAATGAGTCGGATGCTGCTGGGGTGCTGAGCTGACTGTATATTGGGTGTAGGGGCTGCCTAGAGATGTACAGGCTCAGAGATTGCCCTTCAAAACCAAAATCGCAGTCCCAAACAATAACAGCTCGGCCATTTAAATGCAGGAAGAGAAAATGACAGTCATATTAAAGGCCCCGAAGACATAAATATTTACAAAAATTTCCCTCACTCGTGTTTTAACTTCTCTGATGAGCTCACTGTTTTTATTTTCTTCTGCAAACCCCAAGTCATGCAATATGGCCATTAATGAGGAGCATGTGCCTTTGGCGTGGGCGGAGACTGGAGCTGGATCAGTCCTTTTTACACATCACACTCTACATATCCCATTCCTGGGCAGCAGGTCTTTCTTTGGTGGCCTCCAGGGTCCTCAAGGAACCTCTGCTAAACACCCTGCGTGCTTGGGTGTCAACACCAAATCTTTGTTTATATGCACAGAGGCACAAAGCCCACGTGGAAGCATGGAACGATGTTTGAGGAGTGATGTAGGTTCACCCCCCTGTCCTGCCCTGGTGCAGGAGAAGCATGGGTCAAGTCTTGGCTACAGAGCCACTGACCACATTAGGGACAAATGAGATGTCCCTGAGGGAAAGACAGTGACAACACGGCCTCTTGTACATCTCATGGCACAATTAGTGACCCTGCATGCACAAAGCACCAAATAAACACAGGGCTTTTCTAGCCACATTTTCAGATATGTTTTGGTTACCTGCCACTACGAGGGTCACTCTTCAGCAGACCTTCCTTTGAACCAAAACCCTTAATCCAAACCCAAAACCAAATCCAAAGTTGGGATACAAACCTAATCCAAACAAAATGCTGAAAAACTTCAGATATCTCATCCAAAATATATCTACTGGAACTAGTCTTATTACCTTCTCTAATGTTATTCTGGTGGAACGTTATGGGTTTCAGTGGAGTTTCTCTGATTTGCATTGGCATGAAAGATGAGGATCATCTATCCAACATACTTGGTCCAGCTAAGCATTCACACACAACTTCTCAGCCAACATCACTGGAAAACCTTGAGATTACAGACTTGGATATGATGGGATAGCTGTATTTTTTGTATGTTTGTGTTCTGTCTCACAACATACACACTCTAACAAATTAACTCTGATATATATGAACGCATCTTATTTTTTTTCTACCACAGACCAAGTGAAAAAAGAGTGATTCCTTGCAATATTGAGGGCTGAGCACTTGTGAGAACAACTGAATACCCATTAGTTGGCTGCACGGATCGGTTAGTTTGGACAAATCCAGAGGCCGGGAGAATGTAGTCTTCTCTGCCTTTGAGTCTTTATGAAACTTGGAAGTTTGTCATACACAAAATACATTTCTTATCTCACTATCCAGATCTGGAAAGGGTTATGGGAGCTTACCTCTCCATGGGAAACTAGTGTAGATAGTGGTAGACAGAAGTGACAGATAGTAGTGTAGACAGGGTAGATAGTGATAGTACAAGGAGAAAAGGTTTTAAGCTAAATGAAGAGAAGATTTATATTAGAAGTTAGATGGAAAGCCTTTTTTTTAGAGCGATGAGGCACTGGAACAGGTTGTCCAGAGAAATCCCATCCCTGGAGGTGCCCAAGGCCAGGTTGGATGGGCTTTGGGCAGTCTGTTGTGGTGGATGGTAACCAGCCCATGCAAGGGGTTGGAACTGGATGACCTTTAAGGTCCCTCCCAACGCAAAACATTCTATGGTTCTACAAACAGTACAAATCTTTTCTTTCTCTTGGATTGCGCACGAGATCCTCATCGTGCAGCAGTGGAGGCAGTGAAGCAAATGGGAGCTCTCTGCCACCTGACACGCAAGCAAAGCAAACACCAAATGGGAATAACAGGATCCCAGAACTGAAAGGCAGTGCCTTACACCTGCACGTTTTGCACAAAGAGAAATGATTACTCAAGTAACAAGAAAGAAAACGCTGCTACAGAGAATCCAGAGCGGATAGAGCCCATGCTGGCACAGAAGACCCAAGTCCACCACATCTTGTTCTAGGCTGCACCTCTTGCCTTCCCTCTGCCTCGCCAGATGACACACATGGACCTGCTGAATGCAATCAGCTGGGAGCACGCTTGGCCAAGCAAAATGCTTAGGCTAGTTTAACTTGGCAAAGCAGAAGTGTTTGTTCATGTGTGCTGCAATTGTTTTGATAACCCCAAGCCATTTCTGGGCTTGCTGCTGCGACTGTATCTCCTGTCCTTGTGTTTGAAAGAAGGGAAATGTGGTTCAGCAACCATATTTGCTTGCTAGGTTAGGAATACCTGAGGGTTTCTACATCACTACCATGCTATCAAAACCTTACAGTATGGTCTTTTGTTGGTAAGAAATCAAGGCCTGGGGGATAGACAGTTGGCCACTGGCTTTTCTTAGCAAAGGAATGAACTTAAAGAGTAGCTGTCAGCACTTCTGCACACTTAACCGTGAAAAGTCAAGACAGTAAAGTGATTCTTTGCCTTTCTATCACAGGTCACAGCACACAGAGGACTGACATCGGTCTCTGGTAGCTGACCTTCCCTGATGCCACAGAACAACCCAGTGTGAAAGCAGAAGAATCCTATTAGCCGACCTACTGGAAACTGAAAAGCATGGAGAGGATGTACTTGCTGTTGCCATGAAATTTCTGCAGCCATTCAGGCATAAGCAAAGACAGCCCACGTTGAATCCAAACTCTGCATATTCCAGGAATGTGTCTAGAATGTTTTCCATCCTGGGAGCGTAGAAAACTCCACCAGTTTGCCGAGTCCAGCAAACACATACTCAGTAACCGTCCCTGGAGTTTTATCTGATAAATAGGGGCAATGTGTTCCTTGTCAGTGAAATGTATCTGCTTTAAGGTGGAACAGAACATAATTTAAAATGAGGGCTACATGAGAAAACAATGCAAAGAAATAAAGGATTTTGCCTCTAATGAGAACTAAAAATTTGGAAAGGAAAAATGCATTTAACTGAGCAGATGTTGCTCTTATTTGCTATCATTCTTCTCGATAATACAGAATATGTATTTTAGCAATCATAACAAGCAGTTTTTCTTTTTAAATAACACTAATGATGACCCATCTGACCCATCCTTCTTTCTCTTTCCTCCTCTAAATCCTGTGACAGAGTTTCATAGCATAGTTATGAATTGGATAAAGGAACATTTCCTTTCTATTTGTTTCCTATCTGCCTTGTGTTGTAACTATCCACTAAAGCCTTGGAGATTTTGTCTATAGTTCAAGGTTTCTAATACAAGCAGGAGCCTGTCCCTGTTTTTTCATCTGCAATAGAGTACATTCTTCTTCCCAGGGGCAAATGAAGTCGAATTGGAACGATATCTCATTCTTTTTTTACATTGACCTCTATTTAGCCTGGAAGAGGATCCAGGAATCTCAATTTTAACTCATTAAAACCAGGAGAGACAAGACTGCTTCACAGCAAAGACGTCAAGCTGACATGCACAACAATTCAAAACAGACATGTCAAAATCATCCACGCACTTAGAGGAGACATGACATCATGGAGGGAAAGAAAAAAAAAAAGCCCTCCATATAAATAGCCCTGATATAATTTGCAACCAAATAGGGTTGACATGCAATTGCCCAGGGAATGCAGGAGAAAATGTAGCATCTGCAAAGGTCGTTCCTTTTCCTAGGCCATTTCACTTACACGGATAAACAAGGCCAGAATCAGTGGGTTTTGCTCCAAGTGCCTGACCCACTTGCTTTGGAAGAGCAGATAAATGAATTTCATTTTCTGAACTAAAGAAAAGGAAAACATCACAGCTACTTTCGTCTATCTGCAGAAGCCCTTACTCTCACTCATTGATTGCTGGTGAATTTATTGGTTGAGTAAGACACGGTCCTAATGAGCTATTTCTCCTCAGCTGGGCTTAGCCAACTTTCTTTGGAAGAGGTGAGAGGAGTCCAGGGAAAAAACAAAGGAAGAAAGAATTCTGACTGAGTTAATTGCTTTCCATGCACAACTGGGGCAAAGAACAACAGTGCCTCCTCTATTCCGAGTCTCTGTTGTGGTCTGGAACAAAAGGTGCTGAAGACGGTTGGGATTAATATAATTGGCCTTTGGATCTGGCCTTAAAGAGATGCATTAGCAAGGAAAGTGGTTTAGGAATCTGAAGTCTATGCATATCATCTCAAGGCAAAGGGCTTTCAGAAGGCAATTTTTAGTGCTCTCCAAAACATGAAGCCCTGAAAGACTTTTTGGGTTGGAAACTCCGGAACTGAGGGACATTTCAGAGAATTTGGCTTTAATATTTTGGCTCCAATTGTTTTGTATTGACTGTGCCATAAACGAAGACACTCTTTTGTGGCAGCAAGAATGGACACCAGTTCAGGCTCCAATAGCATTAATGGAGCTACCACGTTATGTTAAGTGAGTGCTTGGTCTGAACCAAAGACGGGGGCTATGGGGTCTATGAGCCATTTTTTCCCTGCACATTTGTGTCTTTATCTCTTGGTCTGTCTAACTAGTGTTTCAGATGATTCAGGAATCCGCATTCTCTTCTCCCAAAATCATTTTAACTGCAGAAAAATGGTGCCTCGTGTGCCCATGGGAGCGGGTGGGAATCAGAATACGTGGGCCCTTACAAGTAATCTCCATCACAGCAATGTGCACCATGTAATGTTATTACTCTCCAGGGTTACTGTAGCATATATGCATTTCCTCCCCTTCTCTTCCTCCAGTTTAGCCATAATTTGCATGTGTTTTTAATATATATATGTATTTTTTTTCTGTATTTTCTCCATCCAGATTTTTGCTTCCAAAACTTTTGGTCAGCTGCACTACAGACTTAGAGCCAAACAAATTGCTGGGTTCTTCCATACTTCCTTCCAGAAAGCAGCTTTAGAGCTAAGGCTGGTGTTCAGTGCTTGAATACCAACACCTTGTTATATGCCAGCCACACCCCTGCAGTTTAAGAAGCTGCAGTACAAAAATAAGCAAGAGGGTGCATACATTCTGAGCAGGCAATTGCTACAGAGGTGCAAAATGGGAGGTGCATGGGAACTGTCCCAGCATGGACTGCTGTATTAACTATGTCTTTGCTGTACATCTAAAACAAATTAAACAACTTAATTTCCAAGCCAATCTAATAACATACTTGCAAAAGCCTCTTAAAGACTATTTTGGAAACTTATTATGTATTTATCTTACAAATATTTGTATTTACTTGGCTTGCATCTATATTAAAACCATGCCTTGTGTTGGCCTCCTACCTGAAACTGCATTTCACCTTTGGTTATCTAAGGAGCCTGTTTTGCACACACAGTTCTGCTATGAACTCTCTCATTTCTCCAGGTTACACCGTGTTCAGGAAAGAGGAGGAAGGGGAAAACAACAGCTACAAAAAGTCAAATGCCCAAAAGCATCATCAAGGCCAGGATCTGGCACCTTCTGTTTTGCAGATGTGCTCTTCTCAGGAAAAGTGGGGTCATCCTGCCATGATGTGTTTGTATTTGTCATCATTCTTTTAATGTGTACAGTGCTGGAGATGTAAGCTCTGCAGAACATCTTTCTTTGTTGCCTGTAGCTGAATAAACTTCCTTGAAATCTCTTAGAAGTTAGCACCTGGCTCCCATGCGTTTGCATCGCCCCATGGACGTCAAGGCAAATTTTGCCTGTACTGATATCAGGCACAGCAAAGGTCTAATTATTATTTTGATCCACAAAGCAACAACTGCATCTACTGTAAACTGAGTGGTAAATTCCAGACTTCATCCCAGAATACTTCTGAGACCAATAAACTTGGATACACTTGGAAACAGCATTTCTTTATGGGTGCATGCCAAGGAGATACTGAGTTCCAGATAAATCTCCAGAGTAAGTCTATTGACTTCAGTGCCTTTACTCCAGGGGTGAAGCTGGCTTGGTGTCTTTCCTGGAGAACTGATGGACAGTAACGATTCCTGTTTAATTAAAACACATGCCAAGGGGAGTTTCAGGGTTTAGAAATGTGCTTGCCACTCAAATTTATTCTTCGTAAGAAAAAAGTTGGATTTTTTTCCCTCTTGACAGACACACAATTAACTCTGAGATGTCCCCAGGCTTGAATTCACAACAGTGTCTCTGGGTCTGTGGTTTGATTATTAGAGGTTATTGCTTGCCTGCCTCTTGTCTGTTGTGCAAGCCAGCTCCTCTGCCCTTAATTCACTCTGTGCTTCTGACATTGTATTCCTTGATGAGCCACTGCCAAACTAGTAAATAAGCAGTGCTGCTCTGCTCTCTTTCTCCCCACCCTAAACCAAGCAGGCTGGGTGCTCCTTTGTGGCTTTCTCTCTAAATTTTACAGAATTGAAATACACAGTGAGGTATCTTAGCTGCTGGTTTACTACCGAGGATACTGCTCTGCCATCCTGGAGAGATGAAGAGATCTCACACGGGTTCCTGAATTAAAACCTTTCCAGGAATTGAAGGGATGTATTCGACACGCACTTAAAGCAACAAAGTTCTATGGCTGCTGTGGAGCTGTCCTGCACTGCCCTCTCAATGCATATAGTTCCATACTCCCTCTTTTCCATACCCTTCTGCTTTCATTTATGCCTTCTTATCAGCCTCATCGGTTTCCTGCAAAAGAACCCTTAAATAGTAGCATCACTTACAGCCCCTCCTCTCTGTCACCTCAGTTCTCCACTAAATCCTGGTGTAAACCGCACATGGGTTCACCTCCGTTGACTCCCATGCAGATGTGCCAACGAAGAAGTTGGCCTGACTTTGCTGGGAACAGGACATCTAGTTTAGACAAACAACTCCCAGAAATCTACCCCACTGCTAATCCTTTGTCCACTTTTAGAACGGATTTTTTTATTGTTCCAAAAAGTCCAGATAAGTACTTTTTTCCCTTCTGGTTTTCTACTCAGGACGGAAGTGCCAAACGACCGTGAAAAGATGCATTTTACCCCTCGCTTATCCATCCAGAAACAGACAGAGATGATGAAAGCTTTTTCCTCCAAGTTTTTCATCCTTGTTCTGGATAGAGAAACACATCTCACACAAAGACTCCTCAGATAGGACCAGCTCCTGCAGTGCGTGTGGCTCCACAGCATGCAAGGAAGTACACTACAACGCGGCGTAAACTTAGAATACTGGGTGAGCGATTTACAATCAGGAACAATGGTAGTGACCCAGAAACTTGAGCCAGTTTGGATAATCTTAAAAGATGCATTTAAAACATTATATGCAGCCTGACACCAAAACCAGTCCCCAGTTCTGTTGACAGTGATTCTTTGCTGTGAAAACGAGGTGCAAAGCAAGGGCTGAGATACATTGAATTGCATGCTCCACAATAATCCCTCCTCACCCTGATTTCCACTGGAAAAGGCAGCCCTAGGGCACGATCAGCAGAGATGCACAGAGGTATGACAGGTCCTTGCAGTCAGACAACAAGGTCATGTGTGAGAGAAAAGCTTATCTCAAGTCCCTGATTCCCCCTTACCTCCCTCCCCTGACCTCCTCCTCCTGTTTTCTCCACATTTTGTCTGCCTTTTTCAGATACGAGCTCCATAACTATGCTTTTTAACTCCTCAGAACGTTTTGTTCTGTTCATTTGTTCCATCCAGACAATGCCAATCTGCTGCTTCCAACTCACCATTTCTGCCCTGCATTTTACCTTAAGTAAAACTTATCACTGTACTTGAGCAAGTAAAAAAGAAAGAAAAAAGGGTGAGAATACTGCATGCAAGTAACAACAAACACTTGACAAAGCATGCAGTGATCACAAGGAGGGGAAAGGCTTTTCCCCTGTCTGCAGATTGGCTTCCCCATTCCAGACACAGCTTCTTGCAGCTCATTCATACAGAAATACCATGGAGCTGTCAGCAAGCCGAAGGCAGAGCGGGGTGAGGAGGACTTACCACTGTGCAGCAAAGAGGCCAGAACCACCAGAGGAGAGCCAGCGCCAGCAGCAGGAAGAGGATCAACAGAGCTATAGCCAGGATGGTCCCATCTGACTGGAAGAGAAACACAGAGAGTATGTGAGCATCACCAGCAGAAAACACAGTTTTCCTCTCTCGTACATCTAAATGGGGCATCTTCCCCATCCTCGGTTATTGTGAAGAGGCTGAGGCATCTCGTTCACCTCCTGGCGTTGTAGGAAGTGCTGCCCTGGTTTTCCAAGCAATCAACACAATTATGTAAAAAGCTGATTTCGCTTCAGATTGAAATTTATGTTCCTGTGCTCCTCAGAATGCTGCGAAAACTGAAAAAAAATGTATGTATTCTTAAAGCATCACAGCTCACAACATAACGTTTCCTTATGATTTCAAGCACTCTCCTTTCTTTGTGGCTATTTGTGACCATCTACAGCAAACTGACTGAGCTGTAGATGTCCCTGTTCATTGCAGGGGAGTTGGACTAGATGGCCTTTAAGGGTCCCCTCCAACTCAAATCATCCTATGATTCTTTGATTCTATTTTTCCCTCTTGCACAACCTTGACAGTAACACCAGAAAGAGTTCCAAGAGAAAACTCTTTGGAATGCTGCAGTTTATGTCTGTAGGGAGAAAACACGAAAAGCCAAAGCTCAACTTGAGATGACGCTGGCCAGTGTGGAGTCAGCCAACAACAAAAAGAGGCTTTTTAAAGTATGTCAACAGCAAGAGGAGGTCTAAAGAAAACACTGGACTGACACTTGGTGAAGATGTTCACCTAACAAGATAGGATGAGGAAAACACAAGTTTTTGCTTCAGTTTTTAATATTAATGGTAGATCTTGAGTTGTCCAGTCATCTGAGTTGGAGGACCATGACGAGGGGAGCAGTGACTTTCCATTTGCGGTTTCCAAAATCGTAAGAAAACTGTTTTATCAACTCAATGATCATAAGTCCATGGGGCCTGATGGGATTCATCCCTGAGTCCTGAAGGAGTTAGCAGATGCTACAGCTAATAACCGCTCTCAACAATTTACCAAAGAAAGTCTGTGATGAGCTGGATGTACCCAGCATTACAAACAGGGCATGAGAGAAGACTCAACACACTACAGCCCTGTTGGTTTAAGCTCAGTGCTGGAAAAGTTCTGGAGATAACTGTGCTGGGGGATAATGAAAGGCCCTTAAAGAACAAAGCTGTTATCAGCCACTGTCAACATGGGTTCATCAAGGGAAAGTCCTGCCTTAATAATTTGATCTCCCTCTATGATAAGGTCACCTGCTTGGTGGATTAAGGGAAAGCAGTGGATGAAGGGAAGGCAGGGGATGTAATCTGCCTGGATTTCAGTAAGGCCTTTGATACAATCCCTCACGACATCCTTCTGGAGAAACTGCATGACTGTGAAACAAACTGGTTCACGCTACGTCGGGTGATGAAGAGAGCAGAACTCAGAGCGTTGTAGGAAATGGAGCTACATCTAGCAAATGGGCACCAGTGGCATTCTCCAGAGATCAATTCTAAGGCCAGTCCTGTTCAATGGTTTTATCAATGGTCTGGATGCAGGATTGGAGTGCATCCTCAGCATGTTCACTGATGGTGCTAAACTGAAGGTTCTGTTCAGTCCCTGGAGAGAAGAGAGGCCTTGCAGAGGGATATAGATAGACTGGAGCACTAGCCTGAAATTCAGCAAAGGAAAATGCCAGCTGGTGCAGCTGGGATGGCATAACCCAGACACAGGCACAGCCTGGAGGAGATGAGTGACTGGAGAACCTCAGTAGAAAGGGACCTGGGGGTGCTGGTGACAGCAGGCTCAACATGAGACAGCAGTGCGCCTTGGCAGCCAGGAGGATGGTCCTTTACGTTTTCCTCATTTAAAAAAGGCATTTGCAATTCTCTGATATTGACTAACAATCCAAACTGCTGCACAAGGCACCTCAATATAGCAATCAAAACCAAATGTGCATTATTTCTTGTTGATTAGATTTAACCCAAACCAGATGTTCTCAGCTCTCTAAG
Source organism: Aquila spilogaster (assembly GCA_024606505.1). Classification (NCBI taxonomy): domain Eukaryota; kingdom Metazoa; phylum Chordata; class Aves; order Accipitriformes; family Accipitridae; genus Aquila; species Aquila spilogaster. The sequence goes on along the minus strand of JANHGO010000027.1, from coordinate 53,176,594 downwards.
GCATGCCAGCTTCCCTATACCGTGTCTCACCAGTATCGTCCTACTCTGAGATAAGCCAGCAGGCAGTGCTGACTTAAGCCTGTCTGAGAAGTTCTTGATATAAGAGCCAGGCATATAATAACCCCACCCAAATGTCAGGATCACCAAGCCAGACTAAGGACACATTCAAGAGCAGACTGACCTGCAGGATGGGAAAATTGGGTGCCTGCTTAAGTCACTCTAATTCAATGGCCAGATGATCTCCCATACCAAAATGGTAAGAATAATGGAAAAACAATCAATGTTAAGAGAATTTTCCAAACCTTCCTCTAGTGCAGAAGACATTTCTGGACATCTTGGATCAAGACAATCTGATCTTTGACACTTGGAAATAAAAGAGATGTAGTCTGCACAGGAGAATTCACCCAAGACATCTCTGGAAATGGAAACTGGACCCTGACACAAAATAAAACTCATTTGAGAAGACAGAGCTGTACATTCTGGTGTTGTTCCTTTAGACAGATGGCATGAAGCAACATCCATCATCTGCAAAGTGGAACGTGCTGATGTTAAGCACTTTAGAATATGCGATTCTGACTCTTTGTTGCTATGAAACTGTAGAGGAAAGAAGGAAGGCTTTTTATGTCTGATGGCTGCCTGCCCCTTTTGTGCCTATACTGAAATAAATTTTGTCATTAAGAATAATTTAAAAGCAATTTGCAAAAATACAAAGCAAATTAAACCGGTCTTTTAACCGGTTTTTAACAGAACTTGTTTGTACTGCAAAGAACAGTTTACATTACTCTAACACATCTGGATCTCTGCAAGGCAGCTGATGTGGCCAGCTGGTATTCTGCATCTCTCAGCAGTGAAACAGTCCAGAGGAGTTGAAAGGGTTTCATTTGCCAAAACTTACATTTCTCACTCAGGTAATGCCTCTCACCAAAGCCAGTACTGCATGACAAGCCTGCAGGAATGAGCCGTCTTCCGATATCAAAACCAGACACACACACACACACAAAAATGCAGGGTTGGTATTAATTCCTTTTCTTAAATTTGAACAAAGATGAAAATATTCCGGACAGATAAGAACCGAATTTTCTGGGCTCAGACACAGCTATTAAGCATCAAATCAAGACCTTTAATCTACAAATTCTATCTTTGTTTGCTCTGATTACACCGCCACTGCTGTGAACTGGGCTATTAGGAAACCCTAGCAAGTCAGGCCAGGACAACACACCTGTACATAATAAAACCTGCCATAATCACCAAAGCGACCCAAAACTCGCTTTTGCTTTGTTTTACCTTTATATTGTCACTTTCTGCTATAATTTAGTTATCATTCTGTGTACTACCCATAGTTTCATAGAGCTTGAACTTGGCTTAGATGGGAAGTGCCCCTACCCAAGCTGAATGATAAACAAGAAGGAAAATACGCCTGCTAAAACCGTTTGCGAAAGTTCCACTGACATTTTTGAGCCTTTCTCCCTGCCTTAAAGCTGGTTAAAACGGGCTGGCGAAGACTTCTGAAATGTCTGTTTCCATTCCATTATTTTTAAATGAACATTTGGAAGAGTGACGCAAATGCCGGAATAATTCAATGAGCTGTGTTTGACACACGTACTGAATAAAAGCTGTCAATTCAGACGATGAAAACAGCTTTCATTTTGAAGACAATGAAGAATTTTAGCACTTACCTACTGGAGTTCCTGTTAAATATCTACAGAAATGAAGCATTAGCTCCTAAGTATACAGAGTTATCTGAAATCAGTGCTACGTTCCCATTGGGATTTATTTTGACTGCTCATACTGAGTTAAAACTGTGGTGCCTGTGCCTATAGAAGGATCAACAACCTACAACTCCATCACTCATGAAAAACTGAGCTAAGGTACCGTTACCGTTTCTGCCAACCATAAACTAAACATTAAACATTAACAACTTGCTTCCAGACAGCTGTTGAAGACCTAGATGACGCTTGGAGCCATTGTTTTGAAATGCTTTGCTATCGTATCAAGAAACACTCTACAAGAAAGTGAGCAGGATCTTTAAAGGACGTTCTGACACGCTACACATTTGACACATGAAACCTCAGCCATGTGGACTCCGAAACAAATAAGCTGGTAGAAAAAGCAAGGCATTGGTGCCTTGAAACTGTCTTTTCCCTGCCAAAGAATCCAACAAGTCCAAGAAAATGCTGCAAGTATTGCTGGCAGTTGAAGACCAGTGGAACACAACCTCTAGATGATATTGCAAAATATTACGATATCAAGAGATCTTGATAGAGATTTGAGGCATTTCCTCATACATGGATGTACACGTACATATATATACGTATATAAATATATATATTCTTTTACTCAGAAATTAGTGTTGAAATGCATTGGGCTTTGAGGAGCCCAGCTGTGACTGGGGGGAATTCTTCTGTCATGAGAAAGGAACCTGGCCCACATCTTGGTCTACAGATACCCCAATCACTGAGGGATGGCAAAGTCTGACCCAGAACATGGCACAGACTATTTCCTTAAGTCTACCCACAAAAATTCAGCTATGCGCTGTTCTCCAAAGCAAGACATCCCTCTAGGGCACACACACAAGCCCTGGGAAGATCATATCTAAGAGAAAAAGGTCATGATTAGGTGCACACACATTCCTTCAAGAGTCAGCAAACAGGAATGGCTGCTCCAGGGAAATGACTCATCTACACTTCTCTTGTTGCCTACCGACATTGCTACCCAAGATCAAGTTCCTAAAATTTTGCTTCAGGAAGTAGGAATGCAGTCAGACAAAGCTAAGAAAGAATCAGTGACTCTGAGACCCTCTTTCATCTCAGGCATCCAGGGTGCTTCTAAGAGAAACGCACATAAATCTCCTCATCAACTTTTCAATGGCTCACATCTGAGGGTTTCAAACAAAAAAAAAAGCTACTACGCATCAGATGGGAATTTGTTTTGGTTTTGTTTGAATCCTAATTATTTTTGTTTAAGATTTTATTTCATAGTTTCTCGCTTTACTGCATTGGCATCTGCAGTATACAGTAGATATTCCAGAATTGGAACGCGGAATAGCAACCTCACAGCGTGTGGATTCCTGAAAGCTTTGACTACAGAGGTTCAGGAGTGATGAATGAAGTACTGCGTGCATCTAACAAATGTGCTCATGCACTGTTGTTGATGAATTAATGCACCACTGATTTATAGGGAGAGGGCAGTGGTTAGCGTGCATGCTCATTACCACAACATAAATGGATTTAACTCGAAGCATGTGTTTAAATGTGCTGACTTCACGGTGTGCCTAAGAGGGATGGACTTCTGCTGAATACATGCATCAAGCACTTGGCTTTAGTAGACTGTGAAGTTCAGTAAAAGGAGTTTGTTCTAACTCCTACTGACTTCATCAGAAAGTAGGATCACAGAGGTGATGCTCCCTTACCAGCTAACTGCTCCCAGGACCATTGATCCTATGCCATGCAGCAGAGCATGTTGGAGCCTGTCCAGCCATTCTCACGCTGGGCAGGCTGGAAAGCTGACAGCATTACTATTCCTGTGCTGGGAATGCAGTGTGAGACCTCCTCTGCTACCTGGGAAGAACATGCAGCCACCTCACCAAGACTGCCTTCAGAGTGACTCATAACAACTGAAACGACACTTATTACTGCTAAATCCCAGGAGATGTGCATGTCTCTATACCAGTCCAGCATCCTGCACACTAAAATCTACAATCTTTTTACGTTTTCTCAGTGGGAAGAGCAGTGACACACTAAAAGCATATTGGGAGCGTTAATAGGAAAAGAACAAAGTGCTGCTAAAAGGCTTTACAATAATCTTGACTACAGTTCTTGAACGAGCATCCAAATTCCAGCAGAGAAAGGAGAAACAGGTTTAACAGAGGAGGGGGAAGACAAAGGATGATCCTGGCCTTTGCACATCAGATTCAGGCAGCTGTTATTGTGAAGGGAACATTCACCATTTCTATCTAAAATACAATCATAGAACCTGACTCTCTTGGGAATGCCCCCATCACTGCAAAATAAACTGATGCCTATCATCACGCATGCATAGGAACTTCATTATTATTATTATTTTTAGTGTTACGATCCGGTCTTATTTCTAAAAGGAAACGGAATCTCACTGAATGCACCGTACTGTAATGCTAACCTCTTTGATCACAGTCTATGTGTAGCTGTTTGAGTAGGAGCCAAGCTCAGGAGGAGACGTGAGCAAGAAACACCTGTTCTGTGTCACCCAGTCTACGCGTTTTCAGCTCCACTTTTCCAAGTTTACTGTGCTGTGAAATGAGAGGTCCTTTGGCAATGATCTATTTTCCTCCCTTCCTTTCACAGCTGAAAGAAGATGAGAGCCCGTTTACAAAAGATTCTTCCAGCATCCCTGGTTATTTGCTTTAAAGCACAATATAAACACCAGTGAAGCCTCACTTTACCACATGCTGTACAAACCCAGAGCAAAAGACAGCCCTTGTCCTGAAGGGTTCACACATGGAGGGAAGGAGGAGTAATTACTGCTCCCTCTGCTACAAGGGAAGATCTTTGGTTGGAGAAAACATTTTTCTAATCCCCAATTGCAGTGTTTATACTTAGGAAAACACACTCAATTCTTCCTTCAGAAGAAATACCCACAAGTTTCCAGATAAACAGAAGTGTTAGCAAGACCTCTGGAAGACAGATAGGGCAGAATTAAGGGTAAAATTCAAGTTTTCCCAGTCTTGCAATGGAAGGCATTGCATCATCTGGGAGTTGGCACTACATACAATAGGGTCTGGTGGGACGGGTGAGCTTCTCAATTCAATCAAAAATCCTTCATACAATGGGCACCTGCCCAGTTGGAGGTGTTCCCATTTTGACTGAGGAGCTCCTATTCTGACAGAGCCCTCTCTTGTCCCTCGACACTTGGAGCTAAAAAGCAAAGCCTTTGAGGTGAAACAGTTCTTTTGGTTTCCATTTGTGCCTGAAGGCAGCCCTCAATAGAAGGATGCTAAATTCATTTTGGGAGGTGAATAGCAACTGGAATAACAGACAAAATTCTGTGGAATTACGTTTTGTCATAACAACAGCCATTTATGGCTCTATTTGGGTTTACTTCTTTGCGAGGCAGGAAAGGAAGGAAAACAGCATGCTACAACTCTGGAATGCTTTGCCTCTGTCTGAGATTTGTAGCATTTAAGCAACTTTGTTTAAAAAAATAAGTATGAAAATCTAAGCAGCATCGTCCTGAGCTAACACTCTTACATACACCACCCCCAGGCAGAACTAGTGATGTTCCTCATGGGCTGCCACAGACAGTCTGCCACGAGTTCAACAAGGTTAAGTAAATACCAGCATGGCCTGAACCCACACAACAAGATGTATGGGACAAGTTTCCTCCTGAAATTTTGTTTAAATTGGAATCACATTTGGTAGCGTGGAAGGAAAGGATGCCATCTAAAGGGGCCCGGACAAGGTAGAGAAGTGGGCCCAGGAGAAATTAATGAGGTTCAATAAGGCCAAAGGCAAAGTGCTGCACTTGGGTCGAGGCAATCCCAGATATGAGTACAGATGGGAGAAGAATTTGAGAGCAGCCCTGAGGAGAAGGGCTTTTCTAAATGCCCATTCTGTGATTCCTCCTCCACTCCCAATGTATTGGTCTCTTTTGGGAATCCTATTTTCCAAATCTTAGGAGTATGCTGTTTTAAAAGGCTTACCTCACTTAAAGGTGTTATAAAACAGCCCACGTAACAATATTAGAGTGAAAGAATTTCTGCAAATTTAACTCTTAGGGTGACCTGAGAGGCAAAACCATTCACTGCATACTATATTTGCAGCATGAAACAACTAAAAGCAATTTATTTTAGAAACAGACCTGAAATCGTGTGCCCTGGAGTTCCCACAGAGCAATACTTCAACTAATAACACACAGGTCAAGGCCTAGGAAAGGGCTCATTAAATCTACTCTGCAGTTTCATAAAGCCTCTATTGATACAATAGTAAATGCACTTTAATTGCCTGCAGACTCAGGAACAGTGATAACTAGCAGAGCCTTAATTGTGCAGCGCAGAACAAAGTCACAATTGAAAAAACCCTGTGTTAGCACTGCATCACATTCCTTCTGAATAAAAAACCCTCCACTGTAGGGAGTCATCAGATTTTACTATAGGCCAACAGTGCTTTCTTGAATTTCTGACCTTCTCCTTCTCCATATTTGAAGACAAAATCCATCCACTATCGTTTAACTAAACATACAAACTCCTCCAGTCTCTTTCAAACAGTCATAGGAAAACAAAAAAAAAAGGGGATACAAAGATGGAGAAAGATGTGTCAGTACTCACATCCTTTTGTCAAAAGCAACACCTGTTGAAGCGATGAGACCCAACTCTTCTTTCCAGCTTGTTTCAGTGTCTCACGTATCCTTGCAATTGGAAATGTGGGACCAGCGACACTATTTCTTCCCAGAATGGTGGGTGCAGGTTTGCAACACCAACCTCTCAGGTAAGGCAAGGCTGGTATCTACTAGCACTGGATAGGAGCAAGCCCAGTTTAGGTACTGCATAGGCCTCCCAAAAGCAACCTCTTCTTCCAAATACCCTGGCCCAACACATCCCTTTTCATCTGAAAGCCTTCTCTTTACAAGCACAATTCCCCTCGCTCTCCTCCTGAACAAACTGAGTGCAACATGAGAAGATATCCATCGTGAACTCTATACACATGGCAAACAAAAACAACTTTCAGGCATTGGTAGATTAACATCCTGCAGCAGAAATGTTCTTGCACCCCATGTGTGGGTGCCTCCATTGGACGGAGATGGATGCCCCATTCCTGGAGGCACCCAAGGTCAGGCTGGGCTCTGAGCACCCTGACCTTGCTGTAGGTGTCCCTGATCATTGCAGGGGAGATGGCCTAAATGACCTTCAAAGGTCCCTTCCAATTCAAGCTATTCTATGATTCATTGTCTCTCCTTGCAGAGAAGCACCATGTGTTTCTCACTAGGTGGGGTACAGGGGATTGCTCTTCCAGTTGAGGCATTGGAGCTGCCCAGGAGACCAACTTTACATGGTCACTCCAGCCCTGCAGTTTTCACCTCCCTTCCAGTTTTGAGCGTTGCTAGTGCAAGAGGTCATTAGTGATTTTTGCTCTTCTGGGAGCCTTTTAGAAAATGAACAAAGACTTATTTTAATTCCCATCCTGGCTTCTCTCCGAGATGCTCTCTCTCTGCACTGAAGAACTTGGCAGCAGTGGAGCAGGACTGACTTCCTGCTTGTGAACGCTGCCTCGTTAATTACTTCCTCTACTGTACATCTCCTGACAGCGCTTGGTGTGCAGCCTGCTCCATGCACATCCGCATGTGTACCCATTCTGAAAGCAGTATCTAATACTTCCACCCTCTTTCAGTTCTTCAGAAAACTCCTGACACAGGAAGAGGAGCAAATCCCTTTTTAAGGGTTTCCCAACTCCACCAGCCATTACCTGCTGAGCACAGCACACAAGCACATGAAAGCAACACTCGCAGCACTGAAGTCTGATGCAGGGCAAGTCTGCATATGAAATTGCAAGATGGTGTGCTGAGGTTAACAGATGAGAAATAGACATGTACACATGTTAATTCTTAGAACTCGTGGGCTGAGGATACTCAGGATGCTTGGCTCCCCTTGCATCTTGGGCTCTGTGCCTTACACTTGGTGCTGTAAGATGGGGGGTTGATATGTTTAGCAGAGAGTAAACTATGGTCTATATCTAAGGTCCACTGATGCCAACAGGAGAACAAAACTACTTTTTAACCTCTCACCATTGATTGTATGCAATCCAATGAGAATATTCTGATCTGTCAGGTAAAAGATAGAAAGTGTGCAACCATGTAAGAACACCTGGAGCACCAGTGTAAGCTGTCAGCTTACAGACTGGGAGTGGAAATGACATTAACCTTTACTTTCCAATTCAGTCTCTCTTTAAAAGGTGTGAGGAAACGGAACAAGAATAATTCAGTCTTTCATGGCCTATGGAAATACAGCATTTATGCACTGTAATGCCACATCTAAGCCTGACAAACTGTTTCTGAAGCACTTCCTGCAGTCACTGATGGCTTTATTCAGCTACCAGATGCTTCTAGCTTCTACTAGCACACAGCACGAGGACCTTGAGAACTGTGACCAAGGACACTTTATGCACCTGCAAAGCAGACAGATCAGACTTTGCTGAATGGAGAAGTTATTCAGCAGAATAGCTAGGAGGGGAAAGTCCTGCCCCCTAGGCGAGGACTCTGTTCACATTGAATCAAGTGATGGAGGCAACAACGTTGAGTTTTGATACCTAAATGTTATTATTTGTAATCAGAATAGTTCCTGGAAACTCAGAACTGGAACGCAAAGTGGCAAAACAGATGCCCAGGATACTTCCATAGGCCTCCTAAATACCCTCAAGGGCAGTCTTCTCCTGATGTCAGCCCAAGCAATCAATGACTGGTTCCAAGGGTTGGAGAGAGGAAAGGCTTTTAATCTGTATTGGATTCTACAAAGGAGAGACAATTTTGTCCAAAAGCACAGAGGGAAACAAGCTCAGCTTCTCCTTGGGTCAGCATGATGCTGTAGCCTTGAAGTCACTTCTTAAGAAGCAATGCCCTGCTGCTCCACGTGCCCAGCCTTTGCAGGCTTTGGTATTCAGGGCTGTCATTTAGCTCCTTCTGCCAGCAGCAGAGGTCACCTGGATGTCCCTGCAGGAGTTTGCTCTCTTCTGCTTAGGTAATGCAGTAACAATGCGGCCTCTTTGCTCATTATTTGGAAAGGAGATTCCTTCCCTCACAGGGAGCTTTAAAATGGAAGAAAAATATTCTTTAAGAGGTGCAAATATTGAAAAACCAACTTCAGAGAAATAAATTCATAACTCTCCAAGACAAGCAAGCAAAGAGACAAATTCATCAAATCCTTCCAGCCAGCTGAGTTTTATCATACTGGAGATGCTGGCATCTCATCCCCCAGCTAAGCACATAAACAGCAAGCTGTCTCCAGCCTTAAGAATGCTCTCATTCCAGCCATTCCCTTGTTCTGTTGGGGTAGCTGCCAGTGGTCTCACAGCTCTGGCCAAATACCACCCTAAATTACGCTCAGCACAACCCCATCTTAGTTTAACTCTAATACGTAGGTTAGCGGAGGGCAGGATTAAACTTCTGCCTGCAGCCCCTGATTTACACAGTGTTACCCTCTTGCTTTTGAAATAAAACCAACCTTCCACTCGTAGCAGCTTTACGAAAAGCCAGACGGTAATCCTTCGGTCTGGGGTGTTGGGTTAGTGAAATCTTTGAATAAAAAATAGTATTGGCCATCCACAGAGAGGACACAAGCAGGCTTCATTCACTGCAGGCAGCATCACGCTGCCTAAGCTGGAGGGTTTCAGCTGCATTCCATAAGTTAATAAAACAAATGCTTTGCCCAACCACAACAGCTCCTGTGTCTGGCCCAATTTTTGACAAATAAACAGAAATCACTGCATTCCCCCAGCAAGAGGACATACGGGCCTCTGCTGCTGTAAGCACCCTGCAAAAGTGAGCAGGACACAGCCCTCCCAGTTCCATCCCATTGGAGTATGTGCTTCTTTTTGCACATCACCACTTGGGGACCTGAGACAACATATGCTCCAGCCCTACCCACCTATGGATACATGCGTAACTGGGGTTGGCACACTTTGTCCTCTCACAGCATTGGGTGCAATACCCATTGCCTCTCTTCAGTGTGCCTTTAATTTTCCAATCTGGACAGGCAGAAATACGCCCTGACACTATCGTCCAGGGGGAACAGTCCAGCCACGTTTCCCATTAAAAACTTCAGAACCAAACAGCAGAAAAGCCAACATGATAATAAAACAGAACAAATGCATTCTCCCCAAGAAACTGGTGTGAGGGTGGGAGAAAGACTGTCATTCAACAAAACATCCCAGTTCTCCTGGTCTAACCTGGTTCTTTTTTACTGCAAAGAGTCCTGGAATGCCTGAACCCTAGGAAGGAATGGGTTGCCATTTTGCAGCTAGGTTTCACTGCTACAAGAACCCAATAACACAAACCTTATCAGCTCTCAGTTCGTGTGTACACTCAGGTTTTCAACAAGTTCATAACTCAGCTCTGCAGCATGGGCAAATCTAACAGTGGAAGAAATACAACCAAAACCAGTTTCTCCCAGCACCGAAATGCAGATGCTTATGATCCTCCATGCCATCGTTCTCTTTCAGGGCTATGCTTTCCTGATTCAAAAATGAAAGTTATGAAATTCTATATAAAATGGAGTTCCACCTTCATGTTGAGATAATCTTAGCATAATCCACATTCTCTTCTTTCACGCTTCTTTGTGACGAAGGCTGCACTCTTAAAACTGAGTGGTCCTGTGGAATTCCATGGTCAGTGGTTCTTACCAGCTCCAGAAAATGACAAATAAACTTTATCAAGAGGCCACTGTCGCCTGAGATCAGACTTGAGATGAGCTCTGGTACTTCCTTAGTCACCACTAAGACCTTCCATTTGGAATTTCATCTGGTGGCTAATGGGTGAGTGCAAGTTCCAGACTGATCCTCACCACAAGGGATTTGAAAGGGCTTCACATATGTAAATCAACTCCTTTGCCTCTGAAAACTCATACTGAAAATCCTGAGAAAGAAAAACAAAACAAAGCCCCCAAAGACCTCCTGTGGGCTGTTTCATAACTGAGGCTTGAAAATCACTGGTCCAACTTGGAAGAAGAATTTTCATTCCTTTTTTTCCAATTCATGTCCACCAGATTCAGCTGAGTGACTGCAAGTCTTTCCAAAATGGAAATTCTGGAAGATCCTCAGCAGCAAAAAGCATCTTTACAAAGGTCTTCTGTCTTCTATTAAATGGAAAATCAACTACCTTTCATCAGAGGGGAGAAGTGCAGTAAAGAACGAGGACAGCCTGGATGCTCACTTCAAAAACAGAATTTAGGTGCTTATGGTAATCTTATTTTAGGGACCTGAATGAGCAATTTCTTGAGCTGTGTGGAGATGGGGTATAGAAGCATATACTACCATGCCTGCACTCTGACACAGGAAAGCAAAAGGAAGGCTAAAACAGAGCCCAATCAGTTGAATTTAAGGCATCCCTTGCATTTATTTGGCTGCAAACCATGAAATCTGCCATATTTCAGGAATCAGAAAGCTACGGAAAGCAAGAAGTCACATGAAGCACAATGGACATCTGCAATATAGGCAAATGGATTCCATCTGCAGGTTTGTATGCCCAGATTCAAATGAACACATAGAAGCTGTGAGGCTGCTTCATCTGTGTCTCCTTCAGAATAAGAGAAACAACAACAACAAAACCAAACCCCCAGCAGTATTCACCAGTGAGGTCTAATGTGGCGCTGAGAGTCTTGACAAGTAATGTCACTATGCTGGAAAACAGAATGTCTTTCATTCTTTCTCACCAGAGCAGGAAGATTAAATCAGTCATTACATATGCCTTCATTCCAAACCTGCTCTCATTTTCTCCACATTGAAATGCTGTAGCAGAT
>JANHGO010000027.1:53154636-53165018 GCA_024606505.1 Aquila spilogaster | reverse complement strand
ATAAAGATATCAAGAAATGTGAAACAGGACAGGACAGATTAGAGGCATGTCCTCATACATAGGGGTGTGGAGGGGTGTGAGAGAGAGAGAGAGAGAGAGAGAGAGAGAGAGAGAGAGAGACTGAGGGAATCCTCTTGTCACAAAACAGAAACCTCTTGGACTGTAGATACTCCTAGAGAGAAGAGGGGAGGGATGGCAGAGTCTGATCCAGTAAACAGCATGGGCTATTTCCTTAAAACCCAGAAACATTCAGATACGTACTGTCCTACAAAGGACCACACTCCTCTAAGGCATGCATGCAATCCCTGGGAAGATCCTATCTAACAAAAAGGTTAGTGTAAACCAGGTGCAGGCACATTTCTTTAACAGTCAGGGAACAGGGATGACCACTCCAGTGATGGTCATGCCACAGAGGAAATGACTCATCCTCCAGAGTTCTTTTGCTATTGCCTACTGAGATTGCTGCCTAAGACCAAGTTCCTAGAATTTTGCTCTGGGAAGCATGTACACAATCATGCAGAGCGACAAAGCCAAGACAGAATCTGTGATTTTAAGCTCCCTATTTTGTCTTAGGCATCCTCGAGGCTTCTAACAGAAACAAACATAAATTGATTCATAAAGAAACATAAATCAGTTCATTGGCATTTCAATGTAACGATGGCTTATTTCTGAGGGTTTTCCAAAAAAAATGCTACTATGCACCAGATGGGCATTTTTTGTTGTGTTTGGTTTTGGTTTGGTTTGTTTTTTCCAATCTTCTTATTTTTGTTCAAGATTTTATTTCCTAGTTTCTCACTTTACTGCACTGGCATTTGCAGCATACATTAGCTCTTCCAGAAAGGTAACCTGGAATAACAACCCCAAAGTGCACGGACCCTCAAAAGCTTTGACTACTGACATTTAGGAATGATGAATGAAGTACTAGGTGCATCTAACAAACGCACTCATGTACTGTGGCTGACGAATTAATGCACTGTTGATTTATAGGGAGAGGGAGGTAGGTAGCATGCATGCTTGTTACCACAGCAGTAAATGGATTTAACTTTAAGCATGTGTTTAAATGTGCTGACTTCATGCTGTGCCTAAGAGGGATGGACTTCTGTTAAATACATGCATTAAGCGCTTGGCTTTAGTAGGCCTTGAAGGCCGGGCTCAGTAAAAGGATTTAGTTCGAGCTCCTACAGACTTCACTGTAAAGTAAGAAGCCTAAATACTCTGTTTAATGTGGTTCTGCACTCACTACTCCAGCAAATGAAAGCGATGCACCCTATCAGCTAGCTGCTCTCAGGACTACTGGTAGTCTATCAGTCCCCTGTGCTGTGCAGAAGAGCTTGTGGGAGACTTTCCAGCTGTTAACTGCAGCAGAGGGCCTAAGGCTGGCATGCAGCCCCATGATGTCACCTCCACAGCAGGCTGGAAAGCTGCTGACATTACTGCATCAGGGCTAGGAGTGCAGAACCATCTGCACTGTTACCAAGAACTGGGAACAGCAGTGTGAAGACAGCCATATAACCACGTCTCACTTCAGAGTGACTCTACAGTAATAACAACTTAAATAACACTTATCACTGCTAAACCTTAGGTGCTTTACAAAAAGGAGAAACATGGTTAATGTCATTCCAGAGACAGGGAAGATGTGAATGGCTCCTGTATCCCAGTCCTTTCTTACATTTGCCAAGCAGGAAGAGCAATAACATGCTGAAAGACTTCAGAGATGTTAGTAAAAAGAATGAAGTGCTTTTAAAAAGCTTTATGAAATTCTTGAGTACAGGTTTGAATAAGCATCCAAAAATCAGACAGAGGTTTTTTCCCTGGAGAGAAAGGAGAAACAGTTTTAATGCCCTTTAGTCAATATGGGAGGGGAAGACAAAGGATGACCCTGCCTTTTCACACCAGAGAGACTCAGGCAGCTTTTATTGTGAAGGAAACACTCTCTATTTCTGCCCAACTCTCCTGAGGACTCTCCCATCACAGCAACAGAAACTGATGTCTATCATTTATTTTATCACACACAGGAACTTTTTTTAATATAACAGAAACGATCTGGCCTAATTTCTAAAAGGAAATGAAAACTCACTGAATGCACTGTTCTGCAATACTAGTCTCTGATCTGCATCTATGTGAGGCTGCTTGAGTGGGAGCCAAGTTCAGCAGGGGATTCGAGCAAGGAACACCTGTTCTAGGTCACCCAGTAGAGGTGTTCTCAGCTCCTTTTTTCCAAGTTTACTGTGCTGTGAAATGAGACGCCCCTCTGGCAATGATCTGTTTCCCTACTCTCCTTCCAGTGCTGAAAGGAGATGAGAGCCTGCTTACAAAAGACTTTTCCAGCATCCTATGTTATTTGCTTTACAGGCCAGCATAAACACCAGCGAAGCTTCACTCCACCATATGGTGTATAAACCCAGAGCAAGAGACAACCCTTGTCCTGAAGAGTTCACACTCCAAACAGAGCAGGCAAACACATGGAAGGAAGGAGTAATCATTACTCCTTCTGTTACAAGGAAAAAATCTTTGGTCAGGGAAAACAACTCTCTAATCCTTGATTGCTGTGTTTATGCTTACAAAAACAAGCTGTACTTTTCCTTCAGAAGAAATACTTAAAAGTTTCCAGCTAAACAGAAGTGTTCGCAAGACTTCCGAAAGGCAGATATGGCAGAACTGATGGTAGAATTCAAGTTTGTCCAGTCCCAGGCTAGTGCCTCACCCATAAGGCATTGCATCTGGGATCCTGCATTAAATACAGTACTGTCTGGTGGGATAGTTTATGAAGAAACACATGACAAAACCCTACAGTCTGATGAGCTTTCCCTCTTCAGTTGCATATACTCTACATCAGTATTGGGATTCAGTAGTCTTCAGATGACAGGCGCCTCCCCATTCAGAGGTGTTGAGCTCCAAAGGCCTTTACCCACCTCTTTGGTTTTCTAGCTCCCTCAGATATCCCATCAGTTTTGGTAAAATGCTCCAAATTCTGTTACTGTTTCTGATACAAAGCACCTGACCCCTGAATTTCACTGCGAAGAGACCTATTCTGAACCAAAGGCTAAAAAGAGTGGTAAGACTTCATGCCATTGAACACCTGCTCAGGTCTCTCACTAATCATGCCACTACCTGTCAATCGTCAAACTTCAGGTGTCACAATTTTAACAGCCTCACTGCAGAAGGCAGCACAGATCAAAGGGAGCAGGGCCTCTTAGCTGCAAGCCTTCAAGCACACTAACTACAGATAAGCATCTTAATAATCACACCCTACAGCTACAGGCAGAGGTCATAGCATCTTGTCAGGCCTCAGGTTTTGTCCTGGAGGTGAATGTGTGACCCTTGGCTTTGTGGCTGGGACATCACAGGCCTGAAATCAGCGAGCACAAAGGCAGAGGCCTCTTGAGCACTCTTTTTAGGTTCAATCTGCACACACACTTGCACTGACATAATGCCAGCAGCTTAAGTGCTCCCCCCTGACAGTACATGTTTGGTTGTCGATGTTTCTGTTTTGATCGAGGAAGTACAAGGAGCTCCTATTCTGAAACAGCCATCTCTTGTCCGCCAACACTTGTAGCTAAACAACAAAACCTTTGAGGTGAAACCCAAGCAGTTATTATGGTTTCCATTTGTGCCTGAAGGCAGTCCTTAACAAGAAGTATCTTAAATCCATTTCAGGAGGTGAATAGCAACTGGAATAATAGCAGACAAAATTCTGTGGAATTAGACTTTGTCATAACAGCAACCATTTATGGTTTGACTTGAGTTTACTTCTTTGCGAGGGAGCAAAGGAAGGAAAATGGCATGCTACAGCTCTGGAATGTCTTGCCTCTGTTCATGTCTATGAGATTTGTAGCATTTAAGCAGCATTTAAAAAAAAAAAAAAAATCTCAGGAGCACCTTCCTTGAGCTAACACTCATGTATCTCCCACAAGCTGAACAGGAGAATTTCCTCACAGGCCATTACAGCATGCCAGCATGACCTGAACCCACACAACAAGACATGTTTGGGATAAGTTTCCTTCTGAAACTTGGTTTAAATTGAAATCACATTTTCAATGGAAAAACATTTCAATAAAACAAAACATTTTGTTTCAAATGCACTGTTTCAAAGTGTTCTGTTTCAACTTAATGTTAAATGGGATTTCACTATTAGAGGTGTACATGCGTGCAGAGATTATAGCACATATTTTCTAGTTCATTTCAGCACTGTCACAGGAAAAAAGTCCGCATAGCCACAAGTTATTTTGATGTTCCCAAATTAAAACTTTTCAAAACTTCCATTCTGTGATTCTGCCCCCACCTCCGATTTATTGGTCTCTTTTGTGAATCCCTACTTTCCAAACCATAGGAACATGTTGTTTGTAATATGCCTACCATGCTTAAGGGTATTATAAAACAGCCCATGTAGCAATATTAGAGTGAAATAATCTCTGCACATTTAACTCTAAGGGTGACCTGTGTTAGCAAAAACATTCACTGCCTATTATACTTGCAGCATAAAGCATTTAAGAGCAATTACTTTTAGAAAAAAAACTGAAATCATATGCCCTGGAGTTCCCACAGAGCAATACCTCAACTAATAATATACAGGTCAAGGGCCTAGAAGAGTGCTCATTAAATTTACTCTGCAGTTTCATAAAGCCTCTATTGATACAATAGTGAATACACTTTAATTGCCTGCAGACTTAGAAACACTGATAACTAGCAGAGCCTTAATTGTGCAGCCCAGAACAAAGTTGCAATTGAAAAAACCCTCCTTTAGCAGTGAATTACATTCCCTTTAAATAAAAAAAAACCTTCAGTGAAGGGCATCATTAGTTTTTACCACAAACTTGTAGTGCTTTCTTGATTTTCTAACTTTTTATTTCTCCATATTTAAAGAGCAAATCCACCCACTGTTGTTTAACTCAAAGGTACAAATTCCTTCAGTCTTTCAAACAGCCACAGGAAGAAAACCAGGATACCTAGATGCAGTAAAGCTGTGCCAGTAGCCACATCCTTTTGTCAAATGCAAAGCCTGTCGAGGTTAAGAGGCCAAATTCTCCTTTTTAGCTGACTTCAATGGCTCCTGCACCCTTGCAACCAGAAATGTGAGACCAGAGGGACCATTTCTTTCCAGAATGGTAGGCCTGTTCCCCACCTGTCACCTCACCGATCATCCCACGCCATTTATCAATGGTTGCCAGCAAGATAACTGCTTCATTACAAGATAACCAGTTCTCTGATCTGCCTGTGCAAGACTTTCTCTTGCTCCAAGTTGCTGTCAGGTGCAATAAGCCATTGCATCCATTCACTTCCACATTTACCATTTCAAGAAGCCCCTTTCCACAGCCAAGGACTGGCTTGGCCCAACTGCTGGCCAGCAGCTCTCCTCTGGTTTCCAAAATCTGGAATGGCTAACTGCCTGGCAGTGTGCTTAACCACCTTGAGATCTTCCCAGCCAAGAGTGGGTTTGGAGCACCAGCATCTCAGGTAAGGAGGGCCTGGTATCTACCAGCACTGGATAGGACCTTAGCTTACAAGGGTAAGCCTGGTTTAGGCGCTGCATATGCCTCCCAAATGCAGTTGCTTCCCCAAACTGCCCTGAACCAACATGTCCCCTTTCAGCTGAAAGACACTGCTTTTTACAAGCATAACTTCCCTAGCCCTGAAGGAACAGGGTGTAACGCGGGAAGACATCCATTACGAACTAGATACACATGGCAAATAAAAATGAGTTTCAATCAATGCTAATCTAAGGCAAGTCTAACACCCTGCCACAGAAATGTTCTCCCAGGCCACGTGTGGGTACCTCCATTGTCTTGCCTTCTTGCAAAAGAAGCATCACATGTTTCTCGCTAGGCGATATAAGGAGTATAGGAATATCAGCTAGTGATGCTCCTTGCTCTTCCAGTCAAGAGCTGCCCAGGAAGACCTGTTTTATACTGTCACTGCAGCCCTGCAGTTTTCACCTCCCTTCCTGTTTTGAGACTGAGAGTTACTAGTGCAAGAGGTCATTAGTGTTTTTTCCTCTTCTGGGAGCATTTTAGAAAACGAACAAAGACTTATTTTAATTCCCATCCTGGCTTCCCTCCGAGATACTCTTTTTGCACTGAAGAACTTGGCAGCAGCCCTCCAGTCAACAGAGTAGGACTGACTTCCTGCCTCTAAACTCTGCCTTGTAAATTATTTCCTCTATTGTATATTCCCTTTCCTGACAATGCTCGGTGTGCAACCTGCTCTGTGCACATCTGCATGCGTACACGTTCATAAAGCAGCATTTAATACTTTCTCCTTCTTTCAGTTCTTCAAAGTCCTAACATGGGAACAGGAGTAAATCCCTTTTTAAGAGCTTCCCAACTCCACCAGCCATTACTTGCTAATTCTTCTTCAAGCAGTGGGAAAACCACTGCAGCATACACTCCCCAGGCATTAACAGGTGCAAATGAAAGCTATGCACACTGCTTTCATACCACTAAAGCCTGATGTGGGACAACTTCACATAGGAAATTGGTGGTATGCCGAGGACTAATAGCTGAAGAAGAAATAATTTAATTTTTTCTTTTTTTCTTTTTTTTTTAGTATTAGCAGTAGTGGAAGCTGAGGATGCTCAGTTCCCATTGCATTTGTGGTCCTATGCCCTATATTATTGGTGTTACAAGATGAGGTTTTTATATTTAGCAGAGAGTAAACTATAGTTCTTGGTGCCTCCAACTGCTAAAGATCCACTGATGTCAACAGTAGAATGAAACTACTTTTAAACTCTCATCATTAATTATCTGCCACCCAATTAAGATATTCTGGTCAGTCAGATAAAAAGTAGAAAGGGTGCAACCACACGATAACACCTGTAGCAACGTAAGTTGTAAGCTTCCAGATAGGGACTGGAGATACATTAATCTTTATTTTCTGCCTTAATGTCTCTTTTATAAATGGAGGCACATTAAAAAATTCTGGTATCAAAAGCTAAAAAGAGGAAACCGATCATGGCAACAAGAATTTAGTCTTTCATGCTATGTTAAAACATACTGTTCACTTACTTTAAAGTCACACCTAAATGTGTCCAATTGTTTTTGAAGTCCTTATTGTAATCACTGACAGCTTTATTCAGTTACTGCGTACTTTTGGCCTCTGCTAGCATACTGCACAGAGACCTCTGCAATGGAGAACAAAGGCACCTCATTTACCTGCAGAGCAGACAGCCCAGCCCACCCTGAGAGATGACATCTTTCTGAGGCACTGGAAAGCTCAGAGCGCTTGAGTGACAGCAAGAGCATTGTAACAATTTAAGTGAATAGCCTTGCTGCAAGGAGTTAGACAGAAGCAATTTGGGGGTAGGATATGCCTTTGTGTTCTGTGGTTACACAGCACCTAGAGCAAGTCAGTCCGTAATTGTGACTATAGTACAAAGGCCAAGCAAGAAAGAACATCAGCAGAAAGTGGGGGTGTATGTGTCTTGTCCCCAGAAGGGGCCTTTGTCTAATTTGAGTCAGGCAAAGAGACAGATAGTGACAAGTTCTGATAACTAAACATTATTTATAACCAGAATACCTCCGTGACACTCAGAACTGGAGGACCCAGTTGCTAAACAGCTGCCCAGGACACATCCACATCTTTAGCCTCCTAAAGAATGCTTTCAAGAGTAGCCTCCTCCTGAAATCTCAAGTCCAAGCAGTCACAACTGATTCCAAGGGCTGGAAGGAAGAAGGGTTTTAAATCCACATTGGATTCTATAGAGGAGAGATTACCTTGTCCAAAAGAACACAGAGGAACAAGCCCAGCTTCTCTCGGGGCCAGTGTGATGCCACAGCCTTAAGAACATTCCTTTAGAAGCAATGCCCTGCCCCTAGGTGTGCCTGGCCTTTGCAGGCTTCAATATTCAGGACTGCCATTTAGCACCTTCTGCAGCAGCGGAGTTCACCTGGATGTCCCTGCATGGTTTTGCTCTCTTTTTCTTAGGTAATGCAGTAACAACACAGCCTCAGTGCCCTCTGTATGGAAGGGGAGATTCCTTCCCCCCACAGGGGAATATTCAAATGAAAGAAAAACATTATTTAAAAGGTACAGATATTGAAAAGCCAACTTCAGAGAAATAAATTAGTAACTCTCCAAGACAAGCAAGCCAAGAGACAAATTCATCAAATACTTCCAGCCAGCTGAGCTTTGTCATACTGGAGATGCTGGCACCTTATCCCCCAGCTAAGCATATAAACAGCATGCTGTCTCCAAACCTTAAGAGCACTCATTCCAGCCATTCCCCTGTTCTGTCGGGGTAGCTGCCAGTGGTCACATAGCCCAGGCCACATAACACCCTAAATTACACTCAGGACAGCCCTGTCTTAGTTTAACTGGGTAATACATAAATTAGTGGGGAGCAGGATTAAACTTCTGTCTGCAGCCCCTGATTTACACAGTGTTACCGTCTTGCTTCTGAAATAAACCCAGCCACTGTTAGCAGCTTTACCAGAAGCCAGCCACTAATCCTCAGTCTGGGGCGTGCAGTCAGCAAAACCTTTGAATAAAAAATAGTATTAGCCATCCACAGAGAGGGCACAAGCAAGCTTGATATTTACATGCAGTATCATTCTGCCCTAAGCTAGAGGGTCTCATCTGCATTCCATAATTTAATAAAACAAATGCTTTGCCCAACCAAACTCCTCCTGTGTCTGGCCCATTTTTGACGCATAAATGGAAATCACTGTATTCTTCCAACAAGCAAAACTCCTTTTTGTCCACATTGCTCCTTATTGACATATGGGCCCCTGCCTACTGAGCCCAGCTCCCCAAGGCTGCTGCAGGCACCCTGCGAGGGTGAGCACGACACAGCCTTCCCAGTTTCGTCCCCGCTGAAGTACATACTATCTCTTGCCCTGCACCACCTGGGGATCTGTGAGAATGTATGCTGCAGCCCCTAATCACCTGTGGAGACATGATTAAATGGGGTAGGCTTGGCTTTATGGTCTCAAGGCAGTGGGTGCAATACCCCTGGTCTCTCTCCAGCATGCTGTTATTTTCCACCCCTGACAGACAGATATATGCTCTGACACTTTTATCATCTTGAGGGCATCTGGCACTGTCCAGCTAGGTTTCCCATTAGTCTTTAGAGCCACCAAACCAGCAGAAAAGCCAAGATGGTAGCAAACCACAACGAAAGCACTATTCCTGAGAAACTAACAAGAGGGTGGGAGTTGCATTCACCAAAACAAACAAAAAAATTCTCCTCTCCTAACCTGGTTCTCTATTTTTTATTTCTTTCACTCTTCTTTGAGGTAAAGACTGCACTCTGAAAACTGAGCGGTCCCATGCAATTCCAGTCAATGCTTTTTACCATCTCCAGAAAATGACAACTCCACCTTTAACTAAAGGCCTCTGCATGGGATTGAGGAATCGAGCTTTGTTCTGACTGATACTTCCTTATGCATCAGATAGAAGATGGACCTTGCATTTGGACTTTCATTTGTTGGCTAACATGCCTGGGCAAACTCCAGACTGATACTTACCACAAGGGATTTAAAAGGGCCTCCTGTGTGTAATTGACTCTCTTGCCTCTAAAAACTCATATTGAAAATCCCAAGGAAGAAAAACAAAATAAAATCCCCAAAGACCTCCCCTGGACTGTTTCATACCTCAGGCTTGAAAAGAACTGCGCCAACCTAGAATTTTGATTCTTTTTTAAATGGAGATTTTGCTCCACCTGATCCAGCCAAGATCACTTTTATGTGACTGCAAGCCTTCCCAAAATGTGCTTTAAAATGGAAAAGCTGAAAGATCCCCTGCAACAAAAGCATCTTTACAAGTCTCTCCCACACATTCTTCTGTTTTCTTTTGTTAAATGAAAAAATCAATTACCTTTCGATAGAGAGGAAAGAATTGCAGTAAGTACCAGGAAAGCCTGGAGACTCACTTTAAAAAACAAAATTTAAGCACTTCTGGCAATTTTACTTTGGGAACCTAAACCAGCAATTCCTTGAGTCCCATGGAAAAGGAGGTATAAGAGCATATACAGTCACACCTGTACTCTGATATTGGAAAGCACAAACAATTGAGCAAAAGGCAGAATACAACAGAACCCATGCAGTTTAATTTCTGAGACCCCTTGCACTTTTTCTGGGGCTGCAAACCTTGAAGCCTGCCACCTTTCAGGAAGCTGAAAGCTAGGGAAAACAGAAGTCCCTCAAAGCACAGCAGACCACCTGCAGTCCAGGAAGTGGATTCCAAAGTGCCCAGTTTTCAAAGCATAGGTAGAAGCTCTGAGGCTGTTTTAGCTGTACATGTGACTCCTTTTGTTGTGGTTTAACCCCAGCCAGCAACTAAACACCGCGCAGCTGCTCACTCACTCCCCCCCACCCAGTGGGATGGGGGAGAAAATCGGGAAAAGCAGCAAAACCCGTGGGTTGAGATAAGAACGGTTTAATAGAACA
>JANHGO010000027.1:53093141-53154287 GCA_024606505.1 Aquila spilogaster | reverse complement strand
TATCAACATTCTTCGCATACTGAACTCAAAACATAGCACTGTACCAGCTACTAGGAAGACAGTTAACTCTATCCCAGGTGAAACCAGGACACCTTTAAACAAAACAAAAACCCCAAAACCCCAGCCATCGTTCAAACAGTGAGGTCTAATTTGGTATTGATAGATTTGACAAGTAGTATCACTTAATGCTGGAAAGTGAGATGTATGTATTTAAGTGTGTCTCAGACTAAGGACGAGATGAAATCAGCCATTACGTATGTCTTCATTTCTAACCTTCCCTCATTTTCGCCCCTTTGAAATGCTGTAGCAGATTTTACACCTCAAGGGGAAAAAATGAGTATAATTACCTCAGTTAAGCAATATGGGCTCAAGCAATATGGGCTCAAGCAAAAAGCTCTGTCTATTCCCAGAGGGAGTAAGTTTATACCAGAGACATATGCATTATGGCATTCAGAGACACAAAACAGTGACATTTCCTAAAGGGGACAGGCGCACAGAACACTTTCTGCCACGCATTCAGTATTTGAATATGAAGGCAGCATAGTCTGCGAAAAGCATTTTTAACTGGCAACCTCACAAAAATTACAGCACTGGGCAAGACAAAAAATCCCAGTATCCCATTTTCAGCAGCTGGCACTCAGTGTTAGAAAACACAATGTGAGCACAGGAGTACTAAGTGCTCTTCCCTCCCTGCTTCTGGCAGTCGCAGGAGTCAAGTCTTGCTGAGCTACAGCACTGAAGCTGTGATGCACTTCTAGAAAAGGCAAAGGTTTTGATCCCTTGTTTCTTCCCCAAAAGTGACCTATTTAAGATGAAAAGTGTTTTCTTTCTTCTAGAGTTTTCACTGCTCAATAAAATTGATGTGTATTTAGCTGCCTCATTCCTAGGAGCCTTTAGATATTAAATAAAGCTTGGGACCTACGCTAGTAGAAAATAGCTTTGCTCTATTAACCTATGAGAAACCGGACGAGTATCCTTAGCATGAAAACCTACAGTAAAATTTTTGCTAGCTAGGGTGATAAAAAAAGCTTATTAGATAGTTCAATGTCTAGGCTCTATCTGTCCTGATCTTCAAATACCTACATTCATAACTGAGGAGTCAAAGTCTGACTGACTTTTCTGACTGTTCATTTTTGGCCTTTTCTTGCTGGGTATGTAGCTGTCTGCTTCAGCTATGCTCTTAATTGAATTTTCCTCCCTGGACTACCTCCAGATTGTCCTTGAAAATGGATAGTTCATAGAACAGGACAGGCATTGTTTATAGGGAAAACGGGATATTTGCGGATTATTTACATGTTGCATAGGAAGGTTTTGTTATGGAGCTACATAAGAAAATAAAGAAATGGTAAAGCTTATCAGGCTGTCAAGCCCCTTGCTTTATTCCTTCTCCCATTAAATAGCCATTTCTGGAGAGCAATGAGTTTGGTGTTCAAGGCACTCGCATCAAAGCAAGTTGTGGGGCTGCCATGTTAAGTCATTGCCGATTGCCATCGGGGAAGCTTTTTGAAGATGGCACTCCAGACCTCTTTCCAAACCTGATCATTTCTGAAATATAGCACAGAGAGGAAACCCAAAGCACTGATTCCTAGTTTGCACATAGGGAAGAAAACCTTATTTTTTTTCCCTGCTTGTTACCATCACTTCATTCCACAGCTTTCTGACTGTCTCACTTTGGCTGCAGATCTTCAAACGGACCTAACTTTCAGGTCTGAAGTCAATTAAACAAATCATTTGGTGCACATTTTGTATAGGGCTATTTCCAGGACTGGAGCCCTTGTAACCTTAATTAAAGAGGGGACCGTAGTCTCGGTAAACAGTTTCATCTTTAAAAAGAACTTGGAAAAACAAACCCCACTACTACAAAGAAAAAATGCCTGTTTACCCAGAAGTAACTTCTTCAATTAGTGAAGCCTGCAATATAATTTTCAAAGCAGCCACTGAATGTCACTGCATCTAGGTTTGGATGTAGGATCTGGGTTTGAATTCTGGCTGCTTAGCTGCACTGCAAATCCATTTTCCCAGTCTGGAGGCATCAGAGTAGTAGGCGCTGCCGTGAAGCGTAAGTATTTTTGAAAGTTTCCTTACAGCTATTAAAACAAAAGAAAAGGAACAGGTATTTCATCTCTTATAACCTAGAAATAATAATTCTATCACCAGAAGAAAGCATATCAGGAAGGAATAATTTTTCTCTAAGAATTCTTTCCCAGGTCTTGCCTCCCATGAACAAAACATAGGAAAATATGCTTGTAATTTGCTGACAACATGCAAATACATTTTTGCCAGTGAGCAAAGAGAACTTGAACCAAAAAATTAACTAATAAAATAAATTCCCTTCTTTTAAAGCATAAGGAAGTCATTGTAAGTTTTGAAATATAACCTCTCATGTAAGCTCCGAAAACTGTCTCTCCATACAATCCTGTCCTTGTTGAACAAGTATCAAGATCAAGTGACACAAAAGACTTCTCATCGTGTGCATCAGCCTTTGTGGACCACAGAAGACTGCTGGTAATCCGATGTTATACAACTTCGCCTTTCACTTACTCTGTACGGGAACATGATGTACCTTTACTAGATAGGGAGAAAAGCAGGCCATGGACAGATTTTCAAGTCTTTCTCGTGAGACTACCGGAAAGATTTTGGCTTCCCCAAAAAATAGTTTACTAAGTCAGTACACGGGAAAAGTAAAGCAGCACCTCAACCATTCCCTGTACAGAAGATAGGTCTTCCCATAGATGAATACAGCTGAATACACTGAAGGATGAAGAACTGCTCTGAACTCAGAGTGAATTCCTCCACTACCTCCTTCAGTGCAAGTCATTTCATGCTCTATTCCCAACAACCATGACTTAGCAGAAGCAGCATCTTCAGCAATACCATGAATTATAAATGGCTTCATTGTCGTTTGCCTGATTCCACCAGAGACTGAGTGCAGCAACTCACTACTGGCAATGAAGGATGCCAGCTGAAAGCCAGCTACTTCAGTGGAGAATCTCCCACATTTTTTTGGCAACCATACTGGTTTCAGACAAAGGGTGTGAGCACAACAGCTACATGCCTTTCACAACTAGCAGCACCACTGCTGTGGAGGAAACAGGCTAGCTAACGAAGCCAGCAGACCTGCTTCTTGTTCACTGTGCGGTGGACAAGCAGGCACAGACAGCTCCAGACCACTGGCTGCTAGTCCTATTCTGGTCTGCATCCTACAGCAGATACAGAGTCCAAGGTGTTTACTGAAGACTCAAGAGCTTTGCCACATTATGGCACACATGATACACAAAATGTCATGTTACCACACTCACAAGCTCACCTTTAAAAGAGGGAAACAGATCCTTTGCACACCAGGCTTACTCAGCTTGGAAGCCCTAATACCAGTATAACAAACATCTGTGATTAAGTACCACCACCCTACTGAATCATTTTAGGCACACAAATCAAAACTTACACAGTGTGTGCTGGAGATGATGACGGAGCTAGAGATGAAGCTCAGACCATCGTTCATACTGACTTGAAGAGCTGCTTCCCTGAAAAGAACCCACAAGAAACAAGTCAGGCCAGCTAGTCCATAATCCTCTACTAGATAATATCCTCTGAAACCTGGGCTCCTGATGCACAGAAAAGCCTTTTGTACAGGTTAATTCACATTGATGGTGCTCTCTTCCCTGTGCTCCAATGCACAACTGCCAATTAACCCAACAAGCACAAAAGACAATGTCAGAATTAAATGCATATAAGAACAACAGAATATAGTGAGATGACACAAACTCATTTTCCCACAGGCAAAGTAAATACTTGAGTATTTAGAAAACACATACATGCCAACTTCTCGTAGCACAGGTGCTGGGCAGAGTAAGTAGGTATCTTCCACTACAAAAGGCTTCTCATCTGGAAAAAAGAAATATTGGGATTTATTACCAGATCAGTAATACAGGCCTTAAAGGCCAAGCTTAAATAATGATTTTCCTCGCTCTTGATACACAAACAAGATCAAACACTGTTTGAGGGATAAAAAGCTACTGCACAGCAGTTGCTCTGAGGTAACTGTAGGCATGCTTTTAGCTCATGGATTTACAGCGTAAACACAAGATAATGGCATAGACCCTGCATCTCAGGAAAAAAAAAAAAAAAATTCAACACCTTGCATTTACTCCCCCCACCCCCGAGAAAGATGGGGAAAATGCAGCTGCTGACTCTCCTTCCTCATTTCTTTGCAGAGCCCTCATGAAAACTGTCTTGTTTTCAAGCTGCCACAGAGCTCTCTGTCATTCTCACTGTGAAATATCATTCCACAAAGCCCTTCGTGCTACCACTCCTACGAAAAGGCTGAGGACTACCCGCCCCTGCAGAGCTGAACACCTCAGGGCAATCAGAAGCCCTGCACTGCCTGTCACCCACATCTTGTATGCAGAACCTTCATCATTCCTACAGCTGCTCAGTGCTGTTGAAATCTATCATGCTACACATCTGAGCCACAACAAAACTGAAGATACAAAGCTTTTTGAATGGTCAGGGTAAATTATCACAGCCACTCTATACAGGAGACCAGATGGAGTTGCAACAGATTACATGTAATTGGAAAGAGCTGAGTTAAGAAAATTGTATATTATGGGAAATTTTGCACTTCAAGGCAGACTTGTCTGAACCTAAATTAAACCTTCCAACCTGAATTATACTAAGGTTTTAAAAGCGGAGCGAGAAAAATTATCAATAGGCAATTGCCTGGGAAACAGGAACATTAGCTAATACTCTTGTAGACTTAAATCAGAACTTTACAGCATCACTCTGGTGACCAGGCAGATGGGGATCCCAAGGAAGTTCTCAGCCCATTTGCCAGCTGACTAGAGATTGGGCAGATTGGCAGAAAATCAGGCAGACAGGCTGGGTGGTTTTTGTTTTTAGGACTGGAAACCACACATTCCCACAAAGGGAGTTGATTCTGCTGAATCAGCATTTTCCAGAAGCACGTCACTGCATTAGAAAGCTTTCTACCAGCTGTACTTATAACCACCTCTAGGGCCTTCTATAGAGATGCTTATAGACCTGAAATGAGCTGTTACGAAGTATTACCAGCTTCCTAAAATTTTCCAGTTAAAATTTTCATTTTGTTTGAAAGCCCTTCCTCTCCTGACAGATTCCTTCTGCTTCAGCTCAAACCCATAGGTTTCAAATCTCATCTTCAATCCAAATCATCAGTCTTATCTCTATATACTACAGGGTGGAAAAGACCTTCATTCTATGGGGCCATGTTGAAACAGGAGTGCAATTCATCACCACCTTGCTTTGCTATTTGAAATACAGACAGCAAACCTGGAGCCTCTAACCATCTAAAGTCTCTTCACAACTGCATAGCACACAATTTACTTCCCAGGGTGGACATGGCACTGGCAACATGGAAGCAAGGTTACAGTGTTCAGGTCACCACTGACAGCAACAGGGAATGGAAAGGAGCAAGGATAAAATTTTAACCAAATCGTTTAGCAATCTAATGAAGAGCTGAACTATTCTGACTGTCTGGTCTTTTGTTTTTGAGGAAACTTGTGCAAGTTACAATTCCATTTAAGGTGCCAGTAGAAAGAGGAAAAGCCATGAAGAGACACAAGCCAAAGAGAATGTGGCAACCTTCTCTGAAGTAATTTCTGCATCAGCTATGAGCCTTGTTCATTCTTCACTTGGCTGTCGAGATAAATTTGTTCACATGGATGGTGTCTAATAATGATTAGGGCAACAGCAAAAGAGCACTATTGATCTTGGCCCCATTCTCAGTGGTTAGCTCAGCAGGGTTCACTCGGAAGCAGAGTCACGCAGCATATTTTACTGCAGTGGGTGAGGCATAAAGATAAGATACAGACTGCAAGAGTTTGTCCCCTCATGCAGAAGCAGAACTCACCAAGTCAAGCATTCTTTCCCAGACAATCCTAAAAGAGAGGTTTCCACTGAATACAAAATTTTAGAAAGCAGTAATATTGCTCTAGTAATTCGTATCACACATTGTAATCCCTATTTCATACTGGTGTATTTCTTTGCTTTGGCAGCAGTATAAAAGATTATTTCCTCAGGCAGGTTAGGAAATGTTTATTTTTTACACTCCATTAAAAAAAATGAAATGGTAATGAGAAGTTGTAACCTTCCCTGAAGTTTTCCTTATGTTTCCAGCTTCCAGCAGATCCCATGCCTACATATACACACTGGAATTTTTGGGTTATCCACAGCAGTTATTTTGGTAAGGACTGTTTGACACAGGCAAACAGCTGAAAGTGAAACGTTTTAGCCAGCCGTAGGGTTTTCACAGGCAGGCTTTGCTTCTGCATCATGGCTCACCTACTTCAAGCTTCTGTGATCCCTCTAGATCCCTGCTTATGCTGCTGGCCTGGAAAGTACTATATTACTGCTGTTTTCCCACAGCCTCAGTGCAAGAATACATAACAAACATTTGCACTATGCTAAACATTAGGAGCAGATGTTTTTAGCACAGGGTATTCCTTTGCTAGCCCCATACTAACTAGAAGATTACTTCGTCATTAAAAGAGAGGCAGACAGACAATAGGCATTTCAAGCATGCACTGTAGTGATACAATTCACATCCCTCACTTCTTATTGCCTACAGCACAGGCACTAGATTTATGATGAGCTTGCATCATATACAGGCACTCAGTTTTGCAATGGAGTTACCAAATCAAACCAGCAGCATTTCCCACTTTGCACAAGCAAAGCAGATGCACAGTGGTGGTGAATCTGGCCCTACAGTTCTGTTGTCACCCTGATTTATGAAGATATCATTAACTCCCATAAATTTATGACATTCTCTCAGTGCACACATGCCACAAGAATGAAGACCAATGTCTTGTTTTCTCCTTTGCTAACACTGGCAGCAAAGGCCAAAGACTTCTCCATGCCAGCATTCACTAAAACAAAAGCTGGCTTAAATTTTGCCAGGCCTTTTACTTAGATCTCATTAGCTTTTTGTTTCTCTTTCTCTCCCTTCCCACCCCCAACTTGCACTAAAGTCTATGCCTCTAGAAAGTTTATCAGACTCAGAGTCCCAAGAGGGAACTCATGGCTGGCCAGGCTGGCTACAGGGAGAGATTATTTTGTTTGGAGAATGTTTGTGTTTCACCACAAAAATGAGTGACTATTTTCCTTTGCTCTAAACAAAAGAAGATCCATTTGGTTTGCATAACTCTGGCCATCTGACTCCTTCCTGGAAAACTTACATAGGGAAACCAAACAAAACAACGCTTCTCATCTGCTATTGCATCTCTATCTGCAGGATGCATTTTAAAGAACGCTGCTTTTCTTGTCAGCTACAGAAAAAACTTGCCGTATTCCTGTGCAGCAAGAGATGGGCCTGAATGCTCCCAAACTCTAGATCTCGTGCCAAAATCTGAATTTTGTGGTTTGGACTCCTCTCAGCTGACTATACTAGTGGAAGAGCTGTGGAAGGTGGGGGGCGGAGCACTCGACTCTATGTCGCTGACTTTGCTGCCCAGGAAGCGATTTCGGTTCTCGGCTCAGCTGCTAGCTGGCTGTGTAACCATGAAGAAATTGCTTTGCCTCCTTTGCCAATTTTATAGAAAGGATGCACAAGCCTTGATTGCATCTCAGACACTAATCAAGGGAAGAGGTTGGACATCTTCAGGAAGTATTGCAATGCCTCACTTTTGAGAAAGTCTGCCCACAGTAATGGGCACAACTTGCCCCTTACCTGTGCACCTCTAATCACTCCATCAAGCAAAATAAGGTCCTCACTGTATCAAAAACCCCCACAGGACACAGCACATACAGGCAACTAAAACTAGTCAGTCTTGAGGCATAAGCCATTCAGAGCAGTGTGCAGAAATGGAGAAGGGTCAAACATCTCACACAAATACATTTGTTTTCTGTGGATGCCCTTTCAACATGGTACTTTCTACGGCTCATATTCCTGTAATTTGGTACCCAGCATTCCTATACCTTTTAACAACTATCTGTAGCCTGTAAAATCTATTAGTCCCAGCATTAGTGAATAGTTTCTTTCGCCATTAGCAGGGTGTAACCTTTTGGCAAGCCAGGACTTGGAGTACTTCCCAACCATAATAATAAAAGCCTCAATATATGCATGATGTTTTAACACAAAAAAGCAAACCTCAATAAGAGAGAGGTACAAAAACCCAAAGAAGGTGACCAAGACAGATAGGAGTACTTTCTTTTAGTCATATAACCAAGCTAAAATTAACAGCCTTTTCTTTGGTTAATGGTTCATCCAAGAACCAACTGTCATACTGAAAACTGACTGCAAAGATCCCTTACAGAAGAGTTTGAGAAAGCACATTTTCAAATTGCCACCAAACATCGCAAGTGCTGATTGTTGGACTCACAATATCAACAATATTTTAGTCCAGAAAAGGCTGCAAAAGCTGTTTGCCAAACTTCCCATATATCACAGACTAGCAATTTCCTTCTGTTATCCCTGTATTTATGATTTGTGTTCAACTAAAGTACATCTCAGAAAATGCTTTGACGTAGTCTTCAGTTTCTGCAGGAGAGAAGAGTCTGGTTCATTAGACTAGTACAGCCAAATTGGGGGTGGGAGTCTGGCTGCTCTCACATAAAACTCCCTCAGGACCATCTGTGCTAGGAAGGCTGTTCTCTGTACCTCAGCCCACTGGAGACTGGTAGCCCTGAGCACTTCCACTGTCCCTTTATCACCTCAGATGAGACAAAATACCTCCATAATTTTCTGTACCGCCTACCAAAGCACAATCTCTGTTCATCCTGGCTGACTCCTCCTCTTATGCCACTCCTTGTGACAACTCTGCAAGCAAAGGTTTATTTTTCAAACCCATTCTGTGGGGAAATAGGAATGTAGAAAGACACTGGAACACTCTCTGAGCTAGAGAAACTGCCTACAAGAAAGACCCATAAATAAGAAATGTTTTGTTAATGCTGTAATGAAAACCACATTTGAGATCATGCTATAATTGCTCTGCTTTGTGTAGGGACACATGAGCTTTGAATACCAAAGCCACTCAGAGCAGTTAGGGGATGGGGGGAAGAGACAGATAAGCCCAGAACAATGATATCATATTCATAACAATCTCTAGATGGAGAGAAGGGATCTGGAAGGGAATCGCTTTTTCTCTGATGGGTTCATCTGCTGTGCATACAATTCTGTTCAACAAACACACAGCTTCAAGGCTACTAATGGAACTTGGCAAAGCACCACGATATTAATTTGCCTACACTCACAGCTGGCAGCTCAGGAGAGCAGCCCATGCTGCAGTACAACAGGGTCACTCCCAGGCAGTAGTCTTTGTCCAGCACTGCAACAGCTCCACTGCAATCTCAGAGCTGTTACCGTAAGCCCCGTCATGCTTATTTGCACAGATACATTAATGTCACAGTGAAAGACCATCTTGATCCCCCAGCAGCATACAGTATAAATAAGCGAGCTTGGTAAAGCACTCCACATTGCACAGCGATTCTCCTCCTCACTCAGCCCAAGTTTCCTGACTGCTCTGTGCTTGTTCCTCCACACTCGGCCTGGACAGCCGCAGAGAAGTCTGCTGGAGGTAAACACACAGGAATCCTGTTTTAAAGTCTCCTAAACTGCAATTTGTTGGAGACTAGGAGAGCATTTGAGAGAAGTGTAACCATTTCTTCTGTTTTCATATTCTTTGTCAAGAAATGATGTGAGCCACCCTTAAAAACAGGATGCCAAGCTCACCTTGGTGTATGTTGTCACATAGGAAAAATTAGAGGCATAGGTTGTGTCCTTCTTAAAGGTCACACTTCCAAAAACATCTGATGGAATTTGTACACAGCGATCGACATTCTCTAGTACCACAGTAGAAAGAGGGAAAAGCTACTATAATAAAGTAAAAGGAAAAGATTCAGTGGAGGGTTGAAGTGACATGATCAACGGGGGGGAATCAGGGATTGGAGAGTGGAACTGCAAAGCAAAACGTTCCAGTGCTAAGAGTGACCAGGGTGTGAGAAAGTAAAGATGATATCGCAAGAGAAGTACTGTGCTGCCAGGAAAAAGGAAAGATGGGGAAAATGGAGCAACCTCTTAGGCTTTGAAAACAGAAAACAATTTTTAGAAGGCATTTTTTGGGCAGTTTTGGGATACAGTTCCCTATATGGTTCACTCTCCACTGATACCTGGCAAAGCCCTGCTCCCACCATATTTGCCTCATTTTCCCTTGGTTCTGGTACTCGGTGCTGGGGAGAAAAAAAGTCAGGCTAGTTTGTGCAAAGGATCGGTTTTGGCCAAGTGTCCAGAGCATCCATTAGAATGCAAAAGATCTAGCCCCACCTCTGCTGTGGTGGATGCTGTTTCCTCACCAACCTTTCGTCTCTCTTTTCAGTTTTAAATCGCCTAGGACAGAGCTCGCCTCTATGCCCAGAACTATCTTTGCTGGATCCTGCACAGCCTGGGCAGACAAAGACATTTTAGCACCACAAAGCAGTCATAAGTCACTGCACTGGATAATTACTTTTAACTCTGTGCAGTCTGAAACTAATTCTCCTAGGTCCTGCTGCTGGCAGAAAACACCCTGCTGTCGAACATGCATCTGATTACAGTTCTGCTCAGCCAAATATTCTTCATGATTTCAACAGATGTTCCTTTTTTTTATCCCATAGCTATGAACATTATGAGCCGATGCTCTCTTCACCTGCCACTTTTCTGTGCCAATAATCCCAGTAAAAATCTATTAGCTCATACCCTTAACCTCAGCAAGTCCTAGCTGTGCTGGTCTACATCTCATCTGGGATAATTTAAGGTTTCAGGAACTGTTGGCTTAGTGTTATCTTTAAAAATACCTCCCTCCCTGATACAATCAGAGGTTGAGAGGTTTCAAGCAAACAAAAACAGCTGAGCTAGTCAATCTCCATAAGGTTTCCATAAAATGCTCATTCGGTTAACTCTTACGTTAAGCTGTGTGCCTCTAAGTGCCACAAAGGCACACTGAGAACACAGGCTGGAGCTGCAGGCTCCAGTAAAGCAAAACACTGAAGTACATTCTCACACAGAGCAACTTAAACTCAACAGAGCTGTGGCAGTTCCCACTCGGAGAGACTTGGGTTTGAGAACATTGATGAGCAACTGTTGAGTTCCCTCAATCAGGGAACTGTTTGAACTCAGAAACTGAGTTTGTGGTCTCTTGCTTCCAGGTCACTGCATCAAACAATCTAGGGCTGTGCAAAACAGAGAAGTCTTGGTGCAACGCCAAGGAGAACAAGCTCACTTTTCACCTATGCATTGATTCAGGACACAATGAATGCATCAGGTCAGAGGGCAGGAAACACGTTTGGCCCTTATCCTCATTTTCCACAGTCATTTTGTGGACACAGGAAGACAGCTTCAAATAAGAAAAGCCCACGGGTTACACTAAAATAAGCTGATCTTGCCTGAAAGCTGCTATGAAATTATGATGACAGGCACTGTAATAAATTACTCAGCTAGACAAGCAGTCAGCACACAAAAAGAGAGGAAGGAGTCTTCCTCCTCACCCCCACAGACACCAGGTCACAGCGTTTGGGAGTGAGGTAACCCTCGCAAACAGCTCCTCCCATTGGCAATACTGGATGGTTTTGTGTCTCTGTAGACAGGACACACTGAATAGTGGAAAGCTGATGGGTGACATTCTTAGCTCTGTGAAGACTTTAGGATGTTTCCAGGAATGAATGCCTTGCTCCAGAGCCAGCCAGCTCTGAGGAAGCTGAGCTGAGAAGCAATTGGGATGCAACAGCAGGTCACAGCTAGCATAGCCTCAGGTAACAGAGGTGACTTTCAAGCTAATGACAAGGAAGCAAGTAGTCTTCTCTGGACGAAAAAGTGGAACAGCAAATCAAGTGATGAAAAGACTTTACATCGGAGAGAAAAGGAGGATAGCTTTAATCTCACTTCCTTACCTCACAAAGCTGGCAGGGACAGTAGCTACTTTTACCTTCCATTCAGGCTCAGAGTCCTGTCCTGCACTCACAATGCAAAGGGGGCCATAAGGAGGACAATTGTTGGATGGATATGGAGGCAGAAATGCGCGAAGAACAGGCAATCAAGAAAGGAGGCATGCACCAAATCTCTAGCTTCTGAAGAGGCCCCATAAACCAGTAGGAAGAGTACTAGGCTGGGAGTCAGGACATCCGCATGCTTGTCTGCTATTACCTCACTTGGAGCAGCTACCTTCAGTACTGTAACTTCAGTTTCCCCGTCTGTAAACCAGGGGTAGTAGAGTTTACTCATTTCATATATAGCTTCCAATGCTTTTTCTCTTCAAGATACAGATCTATTTTAAAGCTCCTAATAAAAAGTTCAAATTAAGCCCAAGATCCAAGTTCTTCAGGCCTTCTGAACTCACGCTCAAAGACCTTTGTGCTACAGCTCTTGAAAGCAATTTATAGAAGAAATGAAAAGCAATTTGGGGAAATAGAGTAATTATGTCCTTCCACTAAGGAGGGACCAAACCTAGCTCTTATCCCCTCCCACACAGGTTGCAAATCTGGCCCCTGGTGGTCCTAAAACTGAAACACTGCACACATTGACCCAATCAGTCTTGCTTCAGAAACCGCCAACAGCACAAGTCTCTCGAAGGGATATCTGGTCTGAGGAATGTTCAGGACTTAAAACAAGGCCAGTCCAAGCTACAGCAGGGTGATGTGGGTACTCCTAAATCTTGCAGCTTCAGGGGCTTCTGTCATGCTGAGTGGTGGTCTTGTAACTCCTATAACTTCCATTATACATGTCCACACATTTCTTATTATAAAATACAACTGCTTGAAAAATCCTCCCCTAACTTCTCTCTTGAACTTAAAGTAGCTCCTCCACAAAGTGGAAGTTTTCACCCAAATTATGTGTTTAATATGGAATATTCACATTTTAATTGAAAAAAAGACAGCAGACGTGCAAACTAAGAATGCTACAAACTGTCAGCTTCCAGCAACTGAACCCAAAGGCTGTTGGGTTTGCACCACATGGCTTCAGACTTTTCATGAAAAGAAAACTTTTAAATATTTGAACAGCAATTTAATTTCCATTGGAACCTTCCAGGTGGAGAGAAGGGAAGGTTTCCTGCCCAGCTCTAGAGAACTACAGGAGACTTTGTAACACGTATGATCCAAATGAAACTTTGGATCTTAACTCTGGGGAGAAACCAGACATGGTTCAACACCTAAATGCAGCCATGATGCGGATTTAAGTATTTCTGGCCACATGTCAGGTTTGGGTCAAATTTACAGAGCTTAAAAGGAAAAGCATGAATCTGTGGCTGCCTCTGCTGTTCTTTTTTGAAAGTCACCTCTCACTTGTTCACACATGTCCAGGACTTATCTCCAGGCTGCATGGAAACGCCTCCAAACCAGTTAATTCACCATATTCCCCCCACCCCAGTGCTTTTACTCAGGGCCTTCTCCTTCCCTATTCCCACCCTCCAGTGCCACCGGCTCCTCTGTGGACACTTAGCCCTCCAGTTTCTGCTCTTCATGTCCTCAATACTCACCATATCCGAATTAAGCAAACATGAACCACAGCCAGCCAAGCTTTCTGCTTAGTGACACAAGAGTTGGCAATTCCAGAACCTGCCTACTACAGAGGGGGCCAGCATAAAGCCATTCAGGACAAATTACATACACTCACTGTCCTATAAACATATCTGCCCTGAATGCTCAGTGACATTCCTCACAGGACAAACAGCCTTAGCAAACTGTTCCCCTGCTCCGAAGAGCAAATTACACAGATGCTCAAAGCACGAGCAAGTCCAATGTTGAGCCATTAGACTTTCACATGTCTAATTCATAATAGACTAATTCATGCATTTATTTTATACTCAAAATGGTCAGGACCACCTCCAAAACAATCAGCTTCTGAACAGATTCCATGCTAGAAAAGATGAATTCTACTGTCACTGATAGAATTAACCATGAGTTATGCTTTCTGGTTTCCTAGGTGGGTTTGCAGGCATGACAGGTGAGAACAATAGGATCATTAGTTCTTCCAGCTAAATGGCTTTCAGTAAACTTCACAAAAAGACCAGACACTCAGGGTCTAATTTGCTTCTCTTACTTTGGTTCTTCTGCTTGGTGAACTCTGTAGAGGAAACATCTTTCCAAGCTGCATCCACAGAATGACAGCAGTGCCTTAGCCCCTGCTCCAATACAGCTTCCAACAGTAGTGTTTATTTAAGCTGCATGACCAGGCCTGCTAAGTACCACAAAATATAGGGAAGGAGAAAAACAGACCTGATCTCACTATATACTTAACCCAGCAAGAAACATATAGATACTCATTACAGGCAAGTTTCTTGTCTTCTGTATGTTGTCCCCTCCACTGCCCAAGCTTATCTATTCACATACTTGCTGTCAGAGTCGCAGCATACAATATCACCAGCAATTTTCCTCTTAAAAAAAAAAAAAAAAAAGAATCTCTTCTGTATTCTGCAAATTTAATAGCTCATAGTCCCATAATTATTACCTTCACAGTCAATGTATTTGGAGATCCAAAATGTTTTCCAAGCAAATGCCTGCCAGTGCAGGGTCAGAAAAAATAAAAAAATCAAAACAGCTTACTGAGAGTAACCGTGTCATTGATCCTGAAACTGCAGAGCACTCTGTCAACATTACGGGCATGTCGAAATCCGTTTCCTCTCACGACAACCTGAAACGACTCTGTGGCAAAAGAGACAGTAGATTATTGATATATAGTGAGGCAAAGAATGGTCATTTAGACAAGGCACGTATGTCAAAAGTTTTCACTTGAGATCTCCTGAGCTAAAATTTGCAGTTTAACAATTTTTAAATTTAAAAATTGTTAAAAATTGAACTTCCACTCTCTCCCTACCCAATTTCAACTTGAGCTTTTAGAAACAGGAAATAATACACAACATAAAAATTTTCACTGACCTGCAGTGAAAACATTAAGCTTCAGAGACACTGAGCTTTCCCTTCCCCAGGTTGCCATTTTAAATGGCAGAAAGTTTTGGGTGAAGAAAGGCAAAAGTATCTGTCCATGGAAAGAAAAAAATCTTCTAGTGACAGACAACTTGGAGAAGTTCAAGTGCTACTTTCCTAGCTAACTGCAAAATTTTATCAGTTGCCATGGGTTTTGTCACATCCTGCCCTACTAACCTGTACAATGACCATGAGTCCCTGGCTGGACTCATTTCCATACAATGACTGGGGATTTCATCAACTGACCAGCTTTCTAGTCTCTGGACAAAGGCTATGATCTCAGAGTCTGTGGGCATTTCTCCAAGTCTTCCTCTTTGCTATTCTTCCAGATCAACTCTACAAGGTCACTGCAAGCTGCGGCGCAAGCAGAAAACATCAAGGAGTCACCAACACCTGAGCACTGAACTGAGCGGTTCTTTTTGGAACAAGCAGGGCTTAGGAATGAGATCATATCCTCACAAGTCTTTCAGACCACTCTCTACCATCCCTTGTTATTCCAGCTACTTGAACGTAGTACTGGGAAAGGTTTACAAACTTCCTGCAGCCACCAGCATTAAGACTGCCTTGCAAGGAAAGCACCGTTTTCAGACTTCCAGATTTTGAAACAGTGCCACAGTTACAGAAAAGTTCTGGCAGCAGACATAGAAACTCAAACTCCACAGTTCCCCATGGCGAAGGAAACAGCCCCCACAATTCCTGTTACTATCTAGGAGAGGCACTCAGATAATGCTCAGCAATGTTTTGCTGGTGGATGTGGTTTGAACGCAAAATATTTCCCCATCCAAGACAATGCAGAAGTAATCACAGGTGCATCAGAACCACCACCCTGGTTTTAAAATTCCCAGGAGCAACAAGGAACCTAGTTTTTGCAGATTCAAAGTTTTTGCCTTGCACTTTACAGTCCCCATCTTCTTTCATCTCCCTTAAGGACTCACACACTGTACTTGTCAAAAAAAGCAGATTTGCTCTGGAATCTGGGCTCTCTTCCAGGTCCCACTCGTTTACAGCCAAGTTGCAAATCATCCCGCCACATCTAGCCAGCGAAGCTGCCTCGCAGGCCCATTATGTGTTGTCCAAGAGCATTTGGGAAGAACGGGGGAGAGGAGCTCTGTTCTGGAGTGCGGGGGCTGATGAATACTTAGGAGAAATCACAGAAGTCTCAAACGCTGGGGAATGAGAGTTCAAGTACAGTCAAAGAACAGCATATCAATGATGTCAGATTAACCACGGGGATCCTGTCTCTGCTTGAGACTGAAATGAACAGATACAGTATGCACCCTACATGTCTCTATTGATGCAAAACCAAATTATCAAGAAACTACATTTTCAGAATGATATGTTGCTGCTGAAACTCATTACTCAAGTGTCTGGGACCAGTCTGCAGTGCAAGACTGGCCTCAGGTAACATGGAGCCCTCATGTCTTCTCCTTCCAAACAAACAAACAAACAAACAAACCCAAACCCCCAAACTGCCACCACCCTTCAAGGATGTGCACAGAAACATGAAAACACAAGGTATCAGAGCTCTATCAGCAAAAATTTATTTAAAAAAAAAAAGACACTAATGCACATTACTTCCATATTCAATGGCACTTTCATTAGTCTCAAAGTCTTAAATGATTAAACTACCTGCAGTTTGAGAGCAATGGAGTATTTGCCCAAACTCAGAGATTAGGCCTTGAATTGAGCATCTAAATAGCTGTTGGCATTTTTCAAAGTTAACATTGCTCCTCTTTTGAAGTACTGGCCAAATTCTAATGTGAACGGTTTATATAAAACCCCTCTACATTTCTTCTCAGCTGGCTCTGCTGGATACAGCTGTACATTACCCCTACATTCTCATTAGGACACAATGAATGGGAGTGATAAGATGTATAAGCAACTGACAAGCATATTAGAAAACGTTCAAGATGGTTATAAATGATCGTTATAAGTCATCTTCTGGCTTATGACATTACACAAGCCCCATTGTTTATCGCTTGTATAAGTATGTAAACATATTTAAAAAAAAACCCCAAAACTATAAGCATAAAGTGGATCTGAATCTTCACACAATTTCATTTCCTTTTCCAAGCATTTATGGAACATCACTGCACTGTATCAGAGACTGTCATGGCAACAATCATCTACCATGCTCAGGTAGACAGAGCCCTGTTTTGGAACCTTACAGGAGTACATTAATACAGGAACTATTTAATTGGCCAGCCAAAATGAGAAACAGATGACTAAGTACTATAATTCATGTCAATTTTGCCATCCTGGCTTCAAAAAACAAAACTACTGTAGTGGCACGCATGGAATGCAAAACTGATGCCTGGTACTTACTGGGCATTTAGCCTGGTGTCTTGCATCTGCTAGGAAAATATGACTACCTATATATGTTTAAGTATATAGGCAGTTGCTTCAGGAACAGGAGATGCAGGAAGGATGATTAAAGCAGCTGTTTTGGAAGTGAAAACAAAGAAGGAATGATAACTGGCTTTCTTATTTGGACTACTGATTTAAGAAAAAGGAAGATGCAGAATTTGTCAGGGACTCGTCCTTCTCTACAAACCTCACCTCTGCTCACAACCTCTCTATTTAATGAGTTGCTACACATTCAACAAACAGTTAGGATACACTTCATAAAATGTGAAGAATTCACAGGAAGCACACGGAAGAGGCTAAAATGGTTCTCAAGCTTTCTTTGAAAAAGGCTGGGTTCTCCTGAATGCAAAAATGCTTGCCAGAACTTTAAAGCCACTATGTACATAGCACAATCATATTCAAACAAGCACACAGAGAGTGGGCAGTACCATTCACACAAGTCAGCTGAATTATGTTTAAATTCTAGTCCTCAGTCACTGTATCAACCCTAAAAGCCTAAGAAACGTTCAAAGAATATTAGAAGCCTTTAGATCAAAGTATACTCATTTGACTTTCTTGCTAGTTTCTTAAGAAGCACTTCCCCAACAATCCTCTGAGATGATGAATTTGCAAAACTCTAAACCTAATCAAAGTCTTATTTTCTGATTTGGTTTGTAATTTTGCAGCATATCTACTTCAAGTTTGGCACAGTCCGAGTAAGACAGACTGGTTTGACTGAAAAAAAAGTTAGGCAAAACTGTGAAATTCAAGCCTTTTCTGTAAGGAAAAACCTATTTGACGTCATTTGGCAGAAATGGGAAATGTGCAAGCTACTGTAAGATGAAAAAGAAAGTCACAAAAAAAGCAAAAGATTTAACTCCAGTTAATCAGTTCCTTTTGTACTCTCCAGCAATTAGAGATGGACAGAAAGATGTCAACATGAACAACTAGGGCCTCGATTTATACTTACCCCCTGCACATATACTGGAAGGCTCTGCCGCCAGAATTTCTATACAGGATTTCTTCAAAATCTAAAAGACAGAAAAAAATGTCATGAAGTATCTCAGATTTGTTTCTATAGAAACACAAATCTGAAAGTGTGAGAGAGAAGGTGCACTTGTTCTTCACATAAATGCTTAACTCCACATTGCACTTTGCATTCATATCACAATTATGCCACCTTAGCTTTTCACTTTAAACCAACCACACTGGTGTCATTGCTCTTCCACAGCAACCTATTGCTATGGAGGAAGGCAGCAGATGCCAACGCTCTCCAGTATCTCAGCACAAGCTTGCCTTTGTCCGTGGTACAAGTTATTATGCAGACTATGATCCATAACAACTAAGGTGCACTCTGAACGGTTAGCGAGGCAACGTCATCGCCCTCCCTTTGCAGTCACACCTCCCTCTCCAAAATTATTCTGGAGCCCAAAACTCCAAATAAAACATCACAAGTTTAAGCTATGCTGTTTACCTTTGCATTGAAACATCCTAGGAATATCTACATAGCCACTTCTCAAGTCTCAGCATAGGGGTTCAAACTTCTTACGTTTTTAATCTGATCAATGAGTGTACCTGAGTGCATCCTCAAAGTTGCACTGTTATTTAAAATCAAGATGTATGGACAGTTATTCTTTACTTAAACCAAACTTAAATTAAGCAGTATGTCTTCATAAGAGTTGGCACTGCCTTTAACCACTTTACGTGTAGACAGTGATTTACACAAATACTTCAGCATCAGGCTTGGCAGACTGCTTGCAAGGCACAAGGAGCATGCTGGAGTTGGATACTGTTTATTCCCATACAGTGCTAAAACTGCTCAAGCCGTTATTTGCATGCAGCAGCCTTTCCCCTGCTCTAAAGACCAACTCAAATTCTTCACTGCATGCAGTCAGCAAACTTGTGACAGTGTCCATAAGCTCCTGTGAGAACAGCAGCAGTGTCTGAGAGCTGTGGGTGTTCAGCACTGGGCTAAGCAGCCCCTAGACGAGGTAATACTGATCAAAATTTAGGTCAGCTCCAAGAGGCAAGTAAATGTCAGCCAAGCATCATGACTCAAATCCAACATGAAAACTATTTTCCCAACTTTAAATTGAAACATCTGTAAGGAAAGAACAGCAACCAATACAATAAATTCTGCAAGAAAAAGATAATCTATTTTTTCTCCACAATCACAGTGCTCTGCCTCAAATACCTAATTGCAAAAGGTACAGACAACCATGAGTTATTTTTTAAAACTTTTAAACAAAAGTTTGAGTTACTCAGAAGCAGGGCTGGTAGAGACTGAAGGAGTACCAAGGGACTGAAGGAACCAGGATGATCTGAGCTGCTGGCAGCCTGACAAGTGAGGAGAAAGAAGATTTGCAGGAGCAAGGTTATACGGGAACTGTTAAGCAGAAAGAAAGAGAAAGTCAACAGTTGAGAACAGAACTGAAAAGCACTAAAACAATTTGAAAAGCAGAATAAGGAAAATACACAAAAAATAGAGAAGACTGTAAGAACACTCTTCCGAAGTATCCGTCTGTAGCTATCCATCCAACCATCTCCTGTCAGTCCTCTACTACCTGCCCCTTACTCATTCCAGCTTCTGCTTCTCTGAAGATACAGCATTTTTCTCCCATAGTGACTGCCAGGGCTAATGAGCAGAACTAAGAGTTGATGTTTTTCCAAGTATTTTTCCTCTCCACTCAAAAATG
Source organism: Aquila spilogaster (assembly GCA_024606505.1). Classification (NCBI taxonomy): domain Eukaryota; kingdom Metazoa; phylum Chordata; class Aves; order Accipitriformes; family Accipitridae; genus Aquila; species Aquila spilogaster. The sequence goes on along the minus strand of JANHGO010000027.1, from coordinate 53,134,323 downwards.
TCTCCTTTAAGAAGAGAATCTTTTCACATTTTTCCAAATTCCTCCTTAGATTCTGTTCCACTCTCCCTCAGCATCCCCAAATGTTTTAATATATATTTCTTCTCTTCATTGCCTTTCAGCAATGAAGTGAAAGAAGTAGACAAATGAGTTGGAGAACAAATGCATGAAAAATACAATCAATGCTTTCATTTTCTAAAAAAATCAAGTAAAACCTCACATGATTAAGTTTGAAATTCATGACTTCTATTCAGTCATTTGCAAACATTCATGCTGTAAGCCAACTCAGACAGGGGGGTGGAATAGCAGGTGTCTCAATTAGATGATGCAGAGCTCCCTTCCAGTCCAATCCATTTACATGACTATAAAAAGCTGGCCTCAACAGCTTTTTACAGTGCCAACTGCAACATTTATTTTGATTTAGAATAATAATAAGTTTCCAATGCTCCAAGCACCCACCCTAAGTTAAAGTGAAAATCGGGCAGCAGTAACTTGCAAAAGAATTCCTTTATGTCTCTTCCTTATTATAAAAATACATTCAGAAAGGACTTCAACATATTCATCGTAGAAGATTTCATCAAATCTTCTGTTCTCTCATTTCCTGAGGATTGCACAGCCTTGTGTGGGCTGTAGGTGCACCTCATTCACTGCGGGCTGGCTCCCCAGGAAAGCAAAATAACATGCAAGAGTGGTGATGCAATCTCCCAGCTCAGTGCCTATAAACCGCTCCAACAGCGTACATGGGAGAACTGACTCCCCATCATCATTTTCATAGGGAGAACTATAACAGTTCTGGTTTACTTGGTAACTAACTGCAGGCCTCGAGGCAGCTTGCCTTGGCATCCATGCAGAAAAGTATTTGAAGCACGTGCTCACTCTTGGTGAGGAAGCATCCCATTGTCTTTAGCAGCACACGCTTAATGACCAAGCTCAGATTCCCAAATCAGTCTCCTGTTGTACTCTGTGGGGCTCTAATTATGCTCCAGCTTCACACAGGCTCGTGGGAGGATCACTTGTTAATATTTGTTGACATGCCAAATAAAAAATGCAACACATCCTAGGGAAAGCATGGCTTTATTTGTCACAGTTATCTCTATCAGGACAGAATTGGATTGAGCACTACCTGTGACTAGTTTAGCTTTCTGCTAGGCAACACATTAAAGGCCGAGAACCAGGAGGGGCCCTGCAGGTCATCGGGGCCCTTTTAGAAACAAAGGGAAGGAGAGTGAAATTCTGCAGCTGCTGGAAGCTTTCATTGGTATTCTGGTCCACAAGCATGCAGACAGATTACTTCACCACAGCAGCTGCATATTTCTTATAAATTTTTTTTTCACCAAATTTGGGAATTCTAATTAGCAAACAGGATGCTGAAGTTTAATAGAAGGTTACTGCCTAATCAGTGCTAGTGTGAATGACCTACAGTCTGGGGCTAGGTACTCATTATCAAGCTCTGTTGAATTACTAAATAACAAAGTCTGTTGCCAATTACAAAACAGTAATTTATTTATGAAGTGTTTCCTGGCCAATAATATCTGCATGAGCTAAGTAAAAAAAAATATATTTAAGTCCTTTTTAAAGATGCATTTGGGGGAAGAAAGAAGTAGAAAGCATGATCATATACCACTAAAAGTAACGAGAAACACTATACAGTTGAGACTGGGGGTTCACATCCTCTACTTTAGATGGGTAAGCTAGCTACCCAAGCCAAGATGCTTGAGTTGTTGACTTTCTCCTTGGCCTATGTAGAAAGCCTGGCTCTGACAGAGGACAGATTCAAAATTTCTACATGAAGCTTCTGCTCCGAATTGCCCTCTGGAGATCCCACCCTTCTTTACTGGCTGCAGGAGCTTAAAGAGCTCAGCTTGCTGAGCCTGGGCAGTGTACATGTACAGCTCAGACTACAATTTAGCAGCAAGGCAGACAGCTGACAGACATTTTGTGTACATTACAGAGTTTGAACATACAGGAAGTGTCTTGCAAAGGAAGTAATTTTCTCTCACCTCTCTCCCCCATTCATGGAGTCTCAGCCCCTCTCCCTGCACCAGGAAATATACAGTTTATCTATTTGCAAGTGAAGTTTGAACAGCTAGCTCAGGATGAGTACGTAAAAGCATCACCACGTTTCTCATACTTCATCTACCAGATGCTCACATCAAGATCTCACAAAAGTTACCACGCTAAACATACCAAGCACTGTGGTTTGTGTAACAGAAGTATTCAGAGACAGCATATTTCCAAGCTAAAATTTCTTGGGGTGAAGGAGTCCATTGAACTGCCATATCAACTCTAAGATCTGAGGCAAGACCTAAAAAATACTGAGGGTAGGCGGACACCGTTGCAAGATGATCGGAAAGGACTACACAGGAAATTAAACTTAAAAGGATGAATGATTTGCACAATTTACACAGATTGGAGACATTCCCACAAAATAGTTCATACTACTTCATTTCTTATACATCACAACTGCTTCATGAGGCTTTCTGCAGCTTGCTCAGAGAATCCTTTCTAAGGGACCCACGATTACATCTCTATTTGAGATAAGCTCTGAGCTAGTGCCACTGTTTAACACATGGCAAGGATCAGGGAGTATTCTTGTCCCAAGTGACTGCTCTTGCAGTCAGTTTCTGTTAAAGGCTCAAAGCAAAGCAATGACAGGATCCTATCCTGACTTTCATGTTGCTTCACGTTCCATTGCCTCCAGCACTCCTACCAAAGACATACAGAGCAGTAGATGAAGTTGAGTTTCAGGTTTTCCTTCTAAGACTTGCTCCATTTGCTTTAAATTGACAGGTTATGATCTGCAGAAATTTTTCACAGCAAAGAAAAAAATTTAATGAATTATTTCAGTTCCTTCCATTTGTTTCCCAGCTTATAGCAATCAGATGTCTGCTTCTCTACTGGATACTTCCCTCCTAACAAAATCAAAATTCCCATTAAACATGGCAGAAGCTGAAGTTTTAGCAGTGGCTTTTTCACTATGAGGGAGAAAAAGCAATTGGTTTGATTAATAAAAAAGTCACACTGGAACTCACAGGAGAGAAAGGACCAAAACCTATAGTGCACTAAATACCTTCAGCTCCCACTAAGAATCATGTTTTTAAGCACAACTTCAGCATAGAACTGTATTTTCAGCTCATTTAAGTACAGCCTCCAGGGCACAGCCTGAATAGCTTGGTGGTGCTGAGTGGGAGACAGTCCTCCTCAGAAAGCACCGAGCAGATCTCCCTGCAGCTGCTAACTCAAAACATGCTGGCTCCCACAGAAAAGGAAGGGCAGGTGTACTGAAATATTTTCAGACCCACCACCTTGAACATCTTTGCTCAGCAGATGTAGAGGCCCAGCAGAGGCCAGCCTCAAGCTCCACCAGTCCCAGATCCCACCCTCTTCCTCACTCCAGAGGAACTTCTAAGTCCACTGCCCCTGCACAGGCAGAGGGTTGAAAAAGATCTGCTCCTCAAGACAAGGGGAAGAGGGAAGAGTCAGGTTGCCTCAGTAGGAATACAAGGCAGTTCACACCAAATCGCTGCAGACCAGAACAAACCCGGGTCTTCACATCTCTAGAGTGTTTTCAAGCACTAATCTCCTGCAGACTCATCATTTTCTCTTTCCTTCCCCTGCTATATGAACCAGCAGCTGGTAGCCTAACCAATCCCCTCTACACATGGATGAGCATCCTCATTATACTGTTACACAGGAATTGAAAGAAACTTCCAAATCTCATGGCCCTTTCAATATTAAAATGCTTTCAAGTGAACACAAATGCCTTGTTCATTTTCTCAAAGACAGAGGTGCTTTCAAGGACAAGAAAAGAAGGAATGAGGGAGCTTATTTTCAGGCTAGAACAGGAATCTACAGATTCTTCGTTATTGTACAAAGCAATTAATGTCCTTCTTGCCATTCCTTTTACACACTTTCTTTCTACCCAATTGATTGCAATCACTCCACTCAAATGCAAGTGACCAGGTCACAGATTCATTACTGTACAGTTACACCTCCTTGTGAGCCTCCTTCTCAGGGGTGGTAAATCTTGCACCAGTCAGCTGAAGCAGTTCTTGACTAGGTTCCTGGAGGCTGAAGTCTTCCCGTTCTGTTCAGTATAACTGGAAAGGGAGTCAGAACTGCTGCTGGAATTCATTAAAAACAGCTGCAAAGGGAATGCAGGACTGGGAAGCAAACTAGGGGTTTTTGTTGTTTTGTTGCTTTCTTAAATGACATGCAACACCTGATTGTCCAAGAGAATTGAGGCAGTAGCCCCACACTTGGACAGTGCCAGGAAAACCAATAAGCAAGGGATTGTATTCCATATACATGCAAGAGCAATAGTGAAAATTGAGCCTGTGCTGAGGGAACAGTTTTGCTTGGTACTACATGGTCAGAATAGTGCGTAACCACTGTAAACACAGAAATCTGAGACCCCCCTGGTGAACCTACCCTCCCTAGCTTCAAGTTGTATATTTCATCTGTGTTTTATCGACTAAAAATACTATACCAAAATGAACAGTACACGTGTCCTTAAAAGGATTTCCCATCCTTCTCTGCAGCCATGGGAAGCAATCTAATTAGAACAGTTATGGGATACGACTGAGCAAAAGGAACAGAAAAATACTGAAAGCTACCTGAAAACATACTGTTTTCCTAGTGAACGCTTGGCACATTTTACACTTATAATGAAAATGGCACACACACCCTCTCATATAATGCCTTTCCTGCTCAGTCAAGGGAAGCGTTGGTTCTAGGTGAGACAGTATTAGGCCGCTCAAAGTTTTAGAGCTAGAAATAGGGATGCCTTATCCTTATTTGCTGGTAAAGACCATGGAACCATTTGCATGACTTGGACACAAGCCATAGGAAAGGAAGCTATCTATGTCCCTCCCTCTGTCAGCTGAACTGCTAGCTCTTATCCCAGCCACTCAGGAACAGCCCAGCTCTTATATGCTGCACCCAACCCTTAGAGGAAATGCCAGGAATTGATCAATCTGAATTGGGAAACCTAGGTCTGGAGGGGAAAAAAGAAAAAAAAAAAAAAAAAAAAGCCCATTTGTTAGGAGGCTGAATGTAGAAAGCCAAGTTTTTGGGATTGTGGCACACATAGCAGGATCCCTTCCCCCATTCTAAACAGGTAAGCAGTGCAGCACATCCATCGGGACAGAAAAGATGCTAGTCAAGCAGAAGGATGGAGATCAAAGAGTGCCCTAATCCTTCATACAGAATGTGCTCTAACACATCTCTGCTGTCCCAGTGTGTGGCAGCCATTAATTATTAACTGTCACCATATGCCTAGTCCATTCAGTCAGTTACTTCCCATCAAGGAGGGAGACATACAAAGATAATATTTGGGCTGAAGGCTTCCAGTATTGTGACCTGTTGATAAACACTACCTTGAAGTAGCAATATTAGTACAAAAAAGGTCAGTTTCTTTGGACCAAATGTTTAAGTGATTTATTAGCAGTCAGCAGGTCCTAGTGAACATAGGAAAACTAAACCTTCAACTGTGCAAGCTAACACAAACTAACATGCACACATGCAAACACATGATTAAAAATACTTACAGAGTCTATGATCCCCTGAAGGGCTTCAAAACCATCATTCACTGGAAAGACATGATCTTTGCTGTCGGCAATTCTAGCCAGCTAACCAAGCAGTAAAAGTAAATAAAACAGAAATGCAAAGAATGAGATAAATTAGCCACCAGGCAGCAAGTTCAGACTTCTCCAGACTCATCCACTTACAAGTAAAAAACCCAAATACTCCAAGTACTCTGTATGGATTGCTGGTGCATTATAATTTGCCAAGCATTGAAAAGTTTATCTCTTTAGCCTGATTGATTTTAGAAGGCTCTATTTTGGGAATCAGAAAAGGCTTCCCTTAACTTTGAAGACAAGACAGAATGTGGCTTTCACTGATGCCCAGAGCCTAATGATCTTCATCGCAAAAACTGTCTCCCACATGATTGTAAATCACCTAGCACAGTAACTCCCTAACCAAAATAGGCCACAGCATCAACAGGACAGGCCATTAATGCAGCAAAACACTTCAGCACATACATAATTTAAACCAGGGAACTAATCAAAATGATTCAGTATTTTCACACATGGTGAAGACTAATGAAAACTACAGCCCATCTGGAGATATAGGCCTGATTCACCTTTCCTGTCAGGACAGAGATTTGACTGTTTGTCCTAGGCTCAACCATTAGAGAGCCAAGAAGAAAGCAGGGAGCTATAACAGGATATATTTTCTGAGTGGGGGGAAAAAGGGAGCAGAAGAGTATTTGGAGGCCTACATGATAAGAAGAAAGGGCCATTCATGAGGTGCTGGTAAGATAAGGGGAACCAGGACATCACCTGTAAAGAGCTACATGCAGGTTCACTTGTCAATAGCACGCTAAGGGTTAAGGTTAAGACAAAAATATAAGCCCAATTCACAAGTAATGAGCTCTCCATGCATCTGCTGGAGCAGAATCAAGTTTTACTGCTGCAAGGCCGTTTGTTATAGTAATTCTTTCCCATGGCAGAGGTAGCATCAACCCAGCAGGCCTCTTTGGCGTTTCCTGTAGCATTGCAAATTGGAGGCAGCAGACTAGCCACACATTCTTCCCTAAACCCCACTGGCTCTACCTTTCCAGCTCATGCCACTCAGAACTCCTACTTCTCAAGCAGAACACCAAACTGCCAGCCTCCTAGTTTGCATCCAGAGAAATACTCCAAGCAGCTTTCCTCTGCCTGCTCTGAGAAGGGTAGTAAAGCTGCTTACGGCTTGTTGGCCAAGATACAGCACCTTCTGTAAACCAGGATGTTTACAGTTTCCTCAACTCATTCCCCGTAGTCATCCTCCTAGTACATTCTGGGACTCTTCAGACACAGTCATCTAATTCCAGTTAATTTCTTCAGCATCTAAATGACATCAAGTAGCAGCTGTCTTTAAGGTCTGCTACTTTAGATCTAGTCTCTTTGCCATTTTTATTCCCTCCTTGCTTTTTCTATGACTAACTCCAGGTTACATTAGTCTCTGGTTTTGATTCAAAGGAGATTGTTCTTAACCAATTTTGTTTTGACTCCTTTTTGAATCAGTGTTTGAAGCTTTGTTACAAAGCTGAAAACCTGGAATAGCTCTATTCAATAAGTATTTCAGCACTCCACTTAGGAGCCGTACCAGTGTTTCACTAATGTTAGAAAAATACAATGTCAACTGTTACACTTGGTGTGAAACAGAATTCATGGACGTACTAACATTCATATGATAAATTTAGAAGTCAGACTATCAAATGGGAAAATGCTGTAAAATATTAGTGTTGCTAATGAAGCTGGTTGCTTTTTACAGAATTGTGTTCCTGTGAAAGAAAAGCTGGACTGAAATTGAAGTGTTATATGACAATACCTCAATTTTAGCGGGGGGGCGGAAGTACCCACAACCTCCTTCTGCTTACAGCTTACGCCAGACTGATTTGATATTCTCCATGTGTCTTTTCTCTGCTTTTCTCCACCATTAGCAAGAGTCATTGTGGCATGCAGAGAGAGGGAGAGTTCTCCACATATGGAGATTAAGATAGAAAGGGGCTTAAACCCAACACCCAGACCACGACACTTCAGATTGTCAAACAATCAACAGAAGGAGAGGAAGACCACTTGAGAAAGTGATTTGGGAGCATGTGCCTCTGTTCAACATGTACCTTTGCCAAGTATCTCAGTAAACACTAGTGCCTCATTTACCTGGGTCTCATTGAAGTCTTTCACACCAACACAATATACTGTTGCTCCCAGGTCACGTGACCGATTAGCCTGGAACGAGGAAAGATAGGATGACATGGATGCAAATGTGATGGGATGCAGGTTTCTGAAAGGTCTTAATCATAAATTTAGTCTTCCTCTGTAAAACGAGCAATGGGGGGGCTTGAGCAGGGAAAGCTTTTAAAAGCTTTCCTCCCTGATTCTGCAAAAACAGGTTTTATCTGCTACTACTTGTTTAGTAAAGCAAAACCCAAAGTATTTGGTGGGGTTTTTAAACCCAGTTAGCTCACCTTCCTAGCTATTCCAACTTCCTAACATTTCTCTGTCCACCAGATGTAAGACAGACTAAATCCATTTTCTTTTCATCATTTAGGACACATCCCAGTAAAATAGTAACCTAACTGTTACAGTGTTTGCTATTTCAGACATGTGTGCCTGGACTCATGATATCCATAGGTGAAGAGACATTTCATTCCATCTGCTACAAAACTATATCACTCCCACTATTTACACAGCATCTCGAACTAATAAAGGCAGAACATCCACAGGTTTGATTTTTCCAAGCTATTTCTTTGACATGCAGATGAATTTGCATTTACTATTCAAAAAGCAACTGTTCTAAATGCTCTTGCCTGCATAAGTATTAAGTCATTTAATCATAGTTCATTAGAACAGGAACACCTGACCAAAAACCCATTCCCAGAAAAGATGGTAGAAAATCAGATTATATCAGAAGACTGTAGTAGTTCAAATTGTTAGATAGCCAAGCGCTTTACAAGAAAAGCGTCATTCCAGTTTTACACTGAGAAGCTTAAACCCAAACAACTGAAGCAACTCACAGTGTAAGAGCTGAGCTCAGGATCTCTGTTCTACTAGCTCACTAACTGTACCTCCCCAAACCAAAACTAATATAACACTTCTGACCTCTCAATTTGTTCATTCACCTCTAAAAATAAACTTGTTTTTCTTGTGCTTTTTTTATTTCAGAAGGGAAGAAAAGGAGATGAACAGTAAGGAGAGGAACTCTAGATTCATGACATTTGTTTGTGCTGTAGCAATATTAGTTTTATTCTACAAAACCATTCTTTTTGTTGTTATCGGATTTAAAGCTGCACTTTGGACAGATTGAGAGGAAAAATTCTGTCCATAGCAAATTCACATAACAATAACATCTTCCAAGTTTAGGTCATCTTAATTTGTTTGACTGACAAGTGCAAATTGGTTCATCTCTTCAGAGATGACTATCAAAAGGACATCAGTAGGAACACTATACAGCATAGCTTTCAAGTGCTCAACCTACTGTTTATCTAACATTTTGCATAATACGCTGATTTAATGAGGGTGTTGAGAATACACACTTGAATCTTGGAAACACTTGTGGAAATTTTGGATTTCATCATCTGAAAGGCTTTCTGATGTGACATAAGATTATAGGAACAACAGTCATCCTTTGTCTGCAGTCTTTACTTTTTGTGAAAGAAGAAATGTCAAAGTGAGAAGATTCAGGTATTTCCCAGAACAATCCAGTAAATACTGAAAGTTTTCAGCTGTGAGCTATTCCTTCCTCCTCATTCGTTTGGGGTTTTTTTAACTGGAAATTTAAACCTTCATCCTTTCCCATGAAAGGTCTCAGTTTTGATGAGTCAGAAGCATTGCTGCTGTTAATGTTTATCCTTAAGATTCATGTCTAAAGAGCACCAAAGTGAAGCTTTGTTACTAGGGAAGAAGGTTTTCCCTATCTTTTGCCTTCAAAGCAGCAAGCCCAGACATTGCACTGTCTCCGTGGCTAAAAAAAATGTGTAAGACACTTACCTCCCTTTCAGAGTAGAAAAACAGGTCTTCATGGAGTTCTCCATCTGTCAATGCAATGATGACACTTGCAGTTCTGTAACCTAAATACACAAACTTATTTAGTCCCTTGTTTTTGAGTTGTTTTTGCTAAACTAGCCTAGAAAACATCCTGCTAGCGACCTGTTAGCACACTTAAAGGACCAGAAATAGTGGACAGCAAGCCCATGTCCTTACCTCCTTTCATCCAACCAGTTTTCAGAAGACATGAATTTTCCATGTCTTCTGCACACTTTTTCCACTCAGGCACCTGCCTTCAATACCAGTTTTATACCACACTCCTTTGATGTGCCAATGATTTTTAATTGTCAGCTCCTCATAACTATTTCAATATTTCAGATGAGTAGATAAGACAGCAGCCATCAAAAAAAAACAATGCAAACTGTTCCTCGTTTTTTTTCCTGATTTTATTAATGCTGTCAGTTCAAGAAATCCAGAGATTTTTTTCAGCTTGTGATAAAAAGCTCATGGGATTTCAATAGATATGGTAGGAAAATGGCCTAAAATTTTCAACCTTCCTATGTAACATATTTCAGCAACATAGTTAAACCTTGCAGTCTTCTCCTTGTCCTGATTATAGCTTGGGTTTTACAGCTTTGTATTAGTTTTCAGGAGTGGCCAAATAGAATTAATTCATATTTCTGACAAGAGACCTGCTACAGATCTGAAGGAGCTCTGTAGGTACATCTTGCACAAACACTGTTATGGAAAGATAAAAGTTAAGTACGTCAAGGCGTGTAAATTATCAACCTTTAAATTTCTTCAACCTTCTAGGGCATTTTCTTGTCATTACAGGGAGCTGTGCCTTTAACAAGCTGTTGCTGAAGAAACAAAAATCCAAACAAGCAACTTCTTCAATTACTGCAGAACAGAGATCCGATACCTAATTTTCTTGGTGTCACTTAGAAATCGCCGGTGCTAAATAATGTGGTAATGATGCAACAAGAAAGTCGAGTGCTTGAGAAACAATAAGCAATATGCACAGTCATTCATGTTGCAGATGACTAACTCAAGTACCTAGCCTCTTTCTGTAGGAAATGGAGAAAAGTGAGCACTTGTACAAACTTAGGAGCCCAAAGGACCTCCAGAGATGCCCTTCTCCCTCCATTGACTACTGCAGGAGCCTTTGGACCTGCTGCAGATGGTATAAACACTCCTTTTAGTGCAGCAAGGACAAACACACAGAACTAATAAAGACAAAATACACAGGTCAACATTCAGACTTGAGGACCCAGTTGCCCACTGCTTCTTGCATATGGTGGCAACCTGTTTACTTGCCATATGTATGCCAGCATGTAAAAGCATTATCAATCCCAAATCGAATTGTTCTAGCTATCTATTCCATTCTGCTGCAGTCATATTTTACAGATGAGTCCCAAAGCTGTGCAGACTTAGTCGCTACATTTTATTCATGAGTGGCGCCGCAAAACTATTAGGACTGGCTTTGTACTCAAACATCTGGTCACCTGTCCTTTGGTTTTCAACAAGCAATGTTTATAGTTGTACTTCAGGCTTTGCAGTGCAGGAATTTTTTACATTAATTACAAGGAAGCAAAGGACAAACATTTTTGCAATTGTCTGCACTTACTACTGGATTTAATAATTGCTTATTGAAAAAAGACCTTTTACCTAACAGCACCTCTGCATAATCATGTTTCAGAATGAAGAAGAAATGGTTACTTGAGTCCTCAAAACAAAAAGAACAAAATAAGGTACCAGAGAGTTTTGGTAAGAGTAGGCACCTTCAGTCAGCCCAGCTTCTCGCTTTTGGCCTGAAATGCATTCAGTCCAGCTCCGGATCCTTAAAGCTCCACCTGTTCTTTTTTCTTTTCAGAAACAACTACCCTGAAGAGCGTTGCATTCCTGTAAGAATAGGAGCCACCCCCCACCTTTCCCACAGTGAAGCTGCATTTCAAATCTATTAAAGTTATCAGTCAAAAAGAAAGAGAAAAAAAAAATTCAATGGATCAAGAAAGTCTCTCACCGTGAACATTTTCATAGTAAATCTGTTCACTTGCCTGAAATTAAATCAGAAGATTATTAGCAATAAATGAATAATAATACTTTGTGGGCATCTACACATGCACCAGAAAGAAAGAGAAGATGGCAAAGATGATGTCATGATTGTAGTCCGCATATAATCTCTGCTTTCAGAGATACCTGCTTCACAGAACAAGTTTCCTGCGTATGGTTTTGATTCCATTACTTCAAGGTCTTATCTAAAGCATAATTCAGTCAAACCAATCCTAAGGCCATTGGCCAACAATAATGTAGCCTCCCACTATTCTGTTATCTGAAAAATCACATTCACCTTCCTCCTTGAGAAACATCCTAGGTCCATTGATAAATATTCCCCAGCACCTGTAGATCAACTATTCTAATTGCAAATAAACCAACTGCAGAGAGATATTCTTGTGCTTCTACCTCCCACTTGATCTATGGACAAGCATATATTGCAAGGTAGAAGGGCAAATGCTTCAGTAAGCATTAAAAATTAAAAGTAGGCCACCCTGAACATATTTGGCTTACGAATTCAATTTCAGTTCTGAATTTAAATTTGGTTTTTTTGGACTTCTTCTGCAAAGTCTCTGAAGTCACCAAACTCTGGGATTTGATTCTGGACTCCTAGTTAAAAGCCAGCATCTCTGTCAGGTCACCTGAATTTTTGTTGTGTGTTTACATGCATTTTCAATAGGCACACAGTTCCACAATCCTCCCAAATGCATGCGTAGTACAGAAGAGGGAGGGGGTCAGGAGTTCAGGTTTAGAGAAACTCCTGAGCTTGTAAAATATACAGAAGGAGAAGATCAGAGCAGGCAATAACCTCTACACAGCATTATTTGTCCAATAGCGACAACAGGTTAGAGCCATGGCCTCAACCCCCACCCAACTCTGACAAGCCTACTATAGCATCCGTACTATAGCTTTCCACCCTTCGTGAACATGGTCCCATGTGGGATTACAATGCCAAAGCTTTCTGCCTTGTCCCAAGCTGAAAAGGCAGCTCCCCCCATAAAAGCTGAAGGCAAAAAGAAAGATAAGTAGCAGGGTTCGCAGCTCCCTTGTACCAGCTCCTACACTGAATGTGTACACTTCAGTGTACTTATTGCATAAAAGAGAAATAGCCCCACTTACCTACCAAAGAATTACTAACCATATTCCTCTGTTTAACATTTCCTGAGGAGCACCCAAACACAGTTTAGAGGCACTATAACATGCATCTAGTTACCCTTTCAAATCCTTCATGCATGTATGTGTCACCTCCTGGAAGGACTTTCTGCAGCTCTTCTAGACCCTGGCGTATCTGTTCCCTGAAATTAATGCAGATCATTGTTAGATCCAAGATCAAATTTATCGGGAGCTGATATCCAGGTGAAAACAGGCATGGCAGAACCAGATACAGAGAGGGGAAAAAAAGAGTTAACCCAATGTTTATTTAGGCTAAGGTAATGTCTGGGTAGATATCTTTCTAAGGATGTGGAAAATAGAGCAGATGCGCTCCCATGGTTCCCGCAGCCTGGGGAAAGCATCACAACAACATCATCTCCTAGGTCAATATCCATACATTTCTTTCTAAATAAATATTCCCTGTGTAACCCTGGTCAAACCTCTGATGCAGAAGCAGAGCAGCTGACTTGCACCTGGCTCACTTTCCTTACTTATGCTTGCTGACTTGACTATACAAACGTAATCAAACAGCCACAAAAAATGACTGTATTGGGTTTGCGTGGCAAGGTTTTGGTAGCAGGGGGGCTACAGGGATGGCTTCTGTGAGAAGCTGCTAGAAGCTTCCCCTGTGCCCGACAGAGTCAATGCCAGCTGGCTCCAAGACAGACCCGCCACTGGCCAAGGCCGAGCCCATCAGCGATGGTGGTAGTGCCCCTGGGATAACAGATTTAAGAAGGAGAAAAAGTTGCTGTGCAACAGAAACTGCAGCTGGAGAGAGGAGTGAGAGTATGTGAGAGAAACAACCCTGCAGACACCAAGGTCAGTGAAGAAGGAGGGGGAGGAGGTGCTTCAGGCGCCGGAGCAGAGATTCCCCTGCAGCCCGTGGGGAAGACCATGGTGAGGCAGGCTGTCCCCCTGCAGCCCAGGGAGGTCCATGGTGGAACAGATATCCACCTGCAGCCCGGGGAGGACCCCACGCCAGAGCAGAGGGATGCCTGAAGGAGGCTGTGACCCTGTGGAAAGCCTGTGCTGGAGCAGGCTCCTGCTGGGACCTGCAGACCCATGGAGAGAGGAGCCCATCCTGGCAACTCCAGTTTATTTGGACATTACACCTTCAGTTCCTGTTCAAACTGACTTGAAGATTAAAACTTTTCCCAATAGCTTGTTATGATTCAGGGTATCTTAATTTTTCTAGAAATCCCAGGCACACTGACAGATCAACTGCAGGCTAAATGGGATGGGGACCCATTTGTCATTTCACTGAGTTGCAGACACCAAACTCTGGAAGCCAAGTACAGGCCAGAAGTCTTTAATACCAAGATAAAACCCTGCAATATGTGGGGTGTCTCTCTGAGCAAACTATACAGTCTTCATGGGAAGCAGATTAAGTCACTGCATGCAGGACCACACTGACATTGCAAGACTGAATGCCAGAAGTCAGTTTTTTCCCTGCATTTTTCAACTCCTTCAGAAAATCCAGTTTGTGTGACCATCACATACTCTATCTGACATTTGTGAGGCTGATTGCAGCAGTGCATTAACATTATTCAGTCTACAGAGCAGAAACTCCCACAGGGAGAAAAGAGTATCTGCTTTTGCAGTAGGTTGAATTATCAAACTTTCAAGAACTCTTTTTCTGTACCTGCAATATCCCAAACTAGTTAGACACTGAACTGTGTATCACAGGTGGGCTAGGGGCAGATATTTCCTCCATTCAGCTACCCATGCACATACCAAGCCAAAGCTATATATAAAAATCAAGAGCATTTCCTGCAATCAGAACTATTTTTCAAACGTGAACACTGAAATTTTAAAATAGACAGCAAAAGTCTTTAATATGTCAATCCAGTCCCATTAGATGCACAGAGTTTTTCCAACAGGGATGCTAAGCACCTTCAATTTTCACATTCAGGTGCTGATACACCACACAGAGGCACGGGCAAGGTAGAAGAGGTTTTGCCACTACTCAGCTTCCAGATTAAGAAAGGCCAGTGTTAACTAAAGGACCTGCACAAAGCCCACACCTTGTTCATCAGTCCTCCAATAAAAACCAGCAGCTCTCCAGTCAGCTGGCTTTTAGACTAATACCATATCAATATCCTGTTCCCAGTCAACATTTCTAGGACAGCTGGATAAATATGAAATACATTTCCACATGGGAAACACTGAAGTCTCATAGCTTAGAGCCTTAACGGACTAGAGATCTTTGCAATGGGGCGTGCTCACAGGGTGGGAGAAAGACAGAGGCAGGGAACAGGTTTTCCTCTGGCACCAAGTTAGATACGGTTCACTCTCTTTATACTTATAGTTGCAATAAGTGACAAGAGATGCTTAGGCTGGCTGGGGTTAATGACATTTTTCAAGGTTGGTATGTATGTGGACTGCTCTTTCGGAAAGCGGCCAGTTTCCTATTCATTCCTCTATAGTAGCTGCTCTGGTATGCAATTTCACAGACATCCAATATGTAAAACACATGCTGACTTATACAGTCTTCACATGTGTTACATATATTTTTGCTCCACGTGGCAATGAAGTTAACAGAGGAAGCAAGAGCGATTAAAGGACCTCATCCAGCTCTCCTTGAACTCAGAGTGAAAAAAAAAAATCCATCCCATAGATTTTACTAGGATTAACTTGGGGATCTACAAGGGGATGACAGGATCATGCTTCAGAAACATGGCAATCAAATTGTCATTGCCAAAAAACATACACCCTTGCAATCCATCCTAGACACTTTGCCTATAACATACCTTCAGACCTCCAAAGAAATCATGTTCACCTCTACCTCAAGAGTATGGGTATCACCTACAGCTTTCAAGTTTGTTTTTATTGGAAGGGAGTTTCACCTTTTTGTTTGCAGAAGAAACTCCCTAAGGATGTTTCAAAGGCAACAAGGCTCTTGTTCTCTGACAAAAGTCTGGAAATCCGTGGCAGGCAGACTCCCTCAATGAAAGCAGTTTGAGTTAAAACCCTAATTGCTGAAAGACAGACATTTAGAAGTTAAAATTAAGAAGGCAACCTCTGCCTTAAGAGGCCTTAATGCATTCTAGCAGAATGAGTGTCATACGTGAAAATGGGCAGGTGATTCAAACAATTAAATTGAGAAGCACAAAGGTGTCACAACACTGCTCACAGTGGACTGGAAATCATTGAGCAAGGAAGGTGAAAGAAGCTACAACAAGGACACAAAAGCTGCTGTGCACCTTTAAATCTCTTCTTACCTGTCTTCTGTTAACCTCATTAGAATTGTCCCCCTAGTTGAAAAAACAATGAAGGACATCCTCAGCTGAGGGCTGGAGAAGGGGAGAAAAAAAGTAAATTATTTTGGTGGTCCAGACCAAAGCTTACTGTACGCATAACAGCAAACACACAGGGCGCTCTGATTGCTATCTAGATTTTAACTCAACAGGATGAAAGACAAAACTGAGCAGCAAAAGGTGTTTTGTCCTGGGCCTTCCTAGTCAAGGCAAACCACGAGGAATCCTTCTAAAAGATGTAAATAGCATTTGCATCATGACCTTAGGATTGCTAAAGAAAGAAAAGCTTAAATGCATCCTGGTGTCACCATGGAGATGAAGGAAGGCTAATAATGTTTATCATAACACATTCCACCCACTGGCCTGGGGGATTTTTCATCCAGTCTCAAGGCATTCTGTGCCTGAAAGGTACAGCCTCAGGCCTCTCCCTTCAGACCCGGACTTCTGTACCTCAAGCAGTAGACAGCCATCTCAAACAAGAGGATTCCTTCCCCACAGAAATATGATTTGATCCATAGAAGTCAGGCATGAAAAAAGGGAACAATTAGCTTATCTACTCCTTTTTCCTGCATGACAGAAATCTGGGGAAAAGCAATCAATGGGATGATCTGAGAAAAGCATTAAGAACTCTCTCTCCACCAGGGGACTGGCACCAGCATGTGCTACTTCTCTGCAACTGAGAGCTCATCTCCCAGCTGCTGGCACACACACACCTCCTCATTCAGTTATCTGCAAAGGTGCACTTCTTACCTTATGAATTTGCGGGCCAAATGTTCCACAAAATGATATATTTCATTCCAATGGTGCAGGACACTTCCTGATCTAGGGAAACAATGATTACAGGAGTTATTAGTTTAATTGCTGCTATTGTAGTTTTCCCAGCCTAATGTTTCTTATACATTGCTCAGCTAGTCATTTCTTTTTATTTTCTTTAACACTTACTATCCATATTCTTCCTTTAAAGATATATTAAACTGTAAATGACATTTCCTACTTAACTTTGAAAAGCAAGAACAATTTATACCTCATGCAAGTGTTTGAAGCTACACTTGGCAATAACATATGGCAGTTACGCTAGACCTTTAGCACAGCCTTAAACAAGTAAACCCTGAGTGAAGACCTGTGTCTCTGCACAGTGTGTTAGACTAACTCCACCAACTCACTTGCCATACCATTATGCAGAGCTTTTAGCGCAAGTGTATTTTGAGAATAAAATGCAGTTGGAGGAACAAATTATTAAACTTCTCTAGGATTTCCACTGTGCTAGAGACTATGAAAAGCAAAACACCTTAGGTCCACATCTCAATTGTTCTGGCTAATTCTTTCACACCTCAATTAAAGGCAAAACAAACTAATTTTGCTGCTCAGAAAAATAAACCATAGACTATAATGGGATTGGATTATTCTTCTTTATGCTGCAAGAACCAGGAAAAAATTAGGTTAATCAGAATCTTTCAGCACTAAATGCCCCTTCTGGCATAAACACTTCTATGAACACTGGAATATTAATATTGGGAAAAAATTCCTTCCTAAAGTTGGAAAATAAATGTGTCATCACTTACTTAATTCATTGACTACAATTAAAACTATTTCTAGGGGAAATAACCATTCTAGCTTTAATAGAAACTTCATTGATCTGCAGCCTAAGGAAGGAAAGATGAAAGTTTGAGAAGATGTTTTTTCACTTCACAGAAAGAAAAGGCATCTGACCTGACTCTGTTCTACCTTAGATCTGAGAATGCAAAGGAATAGCCATGAATAGATTCACCCAAGTACTGCACACCTGGTACAGCCAACCCCAGCCTGGCTGCAGAGAGCATTACTTCACTTCCTAGCAGCACAGCAAGCATGCAAATCACATTGTGCAGGTCATACAAATTTCCTTCCCTACCCTCCCCACACCTGGTTTTAATTTACAGCCATTCAGTAAAAACCTTGGCCTTACCCACTTGCTCCATGATACCTTAAGCCATTCTTTCTGTGTATGACCCCGATATGTCCTAAGGCAACCTTAGACGATATGCAGTGAAGACTCTTGCACAGGTACAAGAGCATATGGTCCATCTGGGAAAACAGTGAACTCTCCAGCTCTCGTTGCACAAAGGACCCGATACCAAATGCACCTCTTTAAAGATAACCTTACAGGCACCTCTGGTTTTTTCCATGATTGTAAGGGACAGATTGCGGAGGAGACTTGTTCATAAGCAAATGCTAATAGTACTAGATTACTTCTTGGCTCTCTTTACTTTCATCAGACCAGGACTTGAAATCATTACTTGCTCTCCATGCAAATGTGTATCAGACAGGACCAAAGAAACACCAACAGTAAGGGTCTTAATAAACTAATTAAGCCACACAGCGGGAAAATTGGTGTCTTATCGCAGATGAAGGGCAATGTACATCACAACTTACTCTCAAACAAGAAACTTAACCCCTGCTGCATCCAAACTGCAGACTGATAGGAGACACACACAAAGCTCAACCGCAGGTGCAAGTGGAATAACTCTGAGACCTTGAATGTAACAGGCACTCCAGTTCCATCAATGCCAAATAGCCCAAATAATTTCTGAGAACCAGTCTGGAAAATAAGTATTTATTGTCTTTATATGGTGAGGCATAAAAGAAATACTTGACTTTATAACAATAGTTACATCAGTCTCCAGAAGACACATAAAGCCAAGGCTTTGTTAACCATAAAACAACTACTACCTCCTTCAGTGAAATGTATGTTGCCCTTAGACCATATATCCACCTCTCAAAAAAAGTACACTTCATCAGAGTTTCACATGTCTTCTGAGCCATCTGGTAGCAGACATATGAAGCTAGGACCCTTTCACAAGCATACCCTTACCAACCTTCTCCTAGCCATCAGATAAGATGGCCATACTACACTTCATGTTAAGGGAAAACTTAGCTCTCAGCCTCTGCCAATACAGAAGCTCTAGCCAGCCCCTGCTTGCAACAGGACGCTGCCCTAGAAGGTACATTAGCCTTAAAAAGTATGATTATTTCTTCACCTCTGAACAAAAGTTGATCATCACTTAAATGTACTAATGCAGCAAGGCAGCTGCAAGGAATGAGATCCAGCCACAGTGCACATAAGGTATGTAGCTCGCCATATAAAACTCCTGTCATTTTCCACGGCTCTGAGAAGTCATGCGTTTTTTGAAAAGAACATTTGCCAGAATAAAGCTTACAAACCAATAGCTCTGTTCAATGATGTGCCTGTCAATAAGTCAATAGCACATCCTCTTTAAGTGTTTGCCTTTTCAGGTAAGCAGTGCTTTTTAATTCTTCACACAAGTATGGCTTCAGCTCCTGCTGCACCTCCTCCTTCATCATCCTCACTCTGTTCTCCCACCAACAGTCCCATCTTTATGCCCTCTGGAACAAAACTCCAAGCATCTGA
Source organism: Aquila spilogaster (assembly GCA_024606505.1). NCBI lineage: Eukaryota > Metazoa > Chordata > Aves > Accipitriformes > Accipitridae > Aquila > Aquila spilogaster. The sequence goes on along the minus strand of JANHGO010000027.1, from coordinate 53,114,917 downwards.
AGTTATAGCTCTTTTTCCATGAAACCTTCCCACACATCTATTAATGCACAAAAGGAACAACCTGAAGTTCAAGAGCAGCAGAATGTTAAACACCTATTTTAAGGAAATTTCTTACCATTGCTATAATCATAAAAACAAACCTACTCTACTCCACAAAAGGAGGATGGTTTCTGCTTTCAGTTCCAAAGTCACTGAAGTGGGGCAATTGGAATAGTCTACAATCCATTTATTCTTCCACTCTACCAGAGCAAGCTATAAAAGGGTCCCAAAACAAAGACTCATACTTTTGCTGACCATACATCATTCCTCCTAGCACAGCAAGTTTTCCATCTGTAGCTAGACAGCTAGCAGTCTACTTGCAGCTAATTTCTCCATCTAGTCAAGCCCAGGTGTGAGTGGCTATAAATGCCCAGGTCTGCATTTAGAAAAAAGTACTCCTCTAACACATAAAATATATCTTCTGAAACACACTTCAGACTGCTTACAGTCTTCACTTGGCATAAAATGGACAAAAGCAATAAAACTAACCTTTCTGCAATCAACAGAAAGTTTACAAAACCAGCATGAGCTTACTGTGTTCACCTCCACAGCTTTCAGCTGTGTTATTCAGAAGCCCTGCAGTGAAAGACACTTGTCACTTGTAAAGCCTCTCATAAGGCAGGCCAAGAACTCTGAGTAGGACAAGTATTTCTAAAGCCTAACTGTAAGACAATAAAAGCCAAATTTAAAATCGTTATCTCTTCATATTCCCAAAGAGAAACAAGTTGATCAGCAAGCCAACACTTTGCAGCTGAATGGTTGATGCTGTAAACTTGCAATTTAAGAAAAGGCTCATTGCGAGGATGCCAAATTCTCTTGCTGGAGAAAAGCCCAATAAATGGAAATTAAGACTAAGTAAACCATTATGCCTTTAACAAGAGAATGATACATTCTGTGGTCAACTGTGCTGGCATTTTGTACATGTGGACTAAATGCAAGGGTGAGAGACACACTCCATGTGGCTCTGTGGTTCCAGACACAGAGAGCCACATGCTGGCTAAACCCTGCCCTCCAGCAGGTGCTTTTCTTCTACTCACGGTGACAAGATGCACCGTAACCCAAAGCTGCAGCAACCCAAACCTCCTTACAGTTTGTCTTTCTTGCATTGTTTAGACTCTGTATTTCCATTTTTGGCATTGTACCTTCTCAGAATACCCATGGTTTTATTTAACTCACAAGCTAGAAGAAAACAGAATCAAGCCCACAAACTCTTACACAAAGGCTTCACACCAGTTACATGCACTGCAGCTGACAGAAGTACATAAACACACCTGATTCAGAGACTGATGTTGACCCAAATTCTCCTTAAACTTGCACATTTTTGGACTAACTTCAGGAAGTCTCATAGCTGTCAGAGGTGGCATTGACCCAGGAAGTTTTGCAGCATCTTTTTACTGAGCTCTTTAAAAAATATACAAATCAGCCAAAAAGTGTCCTTTGTCTTTCCAAATACTTCAGGAGCAATTCTGAAAACACTACATAACACAAAGATGTTAGAGACGTGATGCATCTTTGAGGAAACACTACTATCTTGTGCCACACTTCACATGAGACAGGTCACCAGAGATACTGTCAAACATTTGAGAAACAGGGTCTATAGAAGTCCAGTTTAGAGCAGGATCAGCCTCTAAGCCCAATCGCAGTCCAAGAACATTCTTCTCTTCCTGATTGGCAGGGGATATGTAAAAAAACAACTAATAAACAAGTAACCATGGACTGAATTTATATCAAGCAGTAGATAAAGTGCGGAGTGCTGCAGGCACACGCTTAATCCTGAATGTAAGGTAGCTCCAACCCATCCCTTTTACTAAGGAATAGTTAACCTAGATTCACCACTGGGTAAAAAACATGTACACAGGTCTTGACGGGCAATGATTTACAATATTAACATAGCTCATTGCAATTGCATGCCTACAGCAAACTTAGGAGTTAATTACATTCCTTCAGGCAACAAGCAAAAAATCACAAGAATGTGCAAATTTCTCCACCCTACCTTGCTAACATCCCTCAAACCCCATGCTAAAACAAAGAAAAACTATGCCTCCATATACTTGCAACCCCCTGCCATCCAAACAAAATGCATACATTGCTCTGGATTCAGGCCTGTGATTCCAGAAAAGCAGTCAAGGAATCACTGACTAGGTCAATGAAGATCAGAGATGATTTTGTTAATCTATTTCTGCAGATGTTCAATTTTACCATTACCTACTAAAGATTTGTATTTCTTCACATTACAGCAGCTAGAATATTATTCAGCTCTGTAAGGGTCCTGTGGTTAGCTCTGTTGGAGGGCTTACGTTTCCCAGGGGAAGAGTCGCTACTACGAGAAGCGGTTCATCAGGTCAGTCTCCCTGCCTGGTGATGCAGAGCATCTGTCTGCTTTCCATCCCACTGTGGCCCCTATATGCTTCTACACTCTGAGTGTAAATCTGTACTTAGTCCTGCTTAAGTCATGGTAACTGCAGCTACTAAAGCTAGATTCAGAGAAACAATCATTAGCCTCTCTAGAGCAGGAGTTTCACTTCAATACAACTGGTTAAAAATAGATCAGCTGTCTGGCTGAATAACGAAGGGATCACAGAAAACAGCTTGGATTACTGGCTTCATTTTGCCAAGGATCTTTTAGAGCCAAGTTTTCTTTCACACATGTACAGCTCCTTGCGTGTTTTCTGCACATGGTTTTATAATGCCTACTATTTGCACACAACAGGCAAGACCATAGGAAACAACACCTTTGACATACAGAGGATATAGCAAAAGATTAGAGACACTTACTCATTGTTATTCCTTCCTCCCTACCTGCAAATAAATTAATCAGGGAGCTGCCTCTAAATGTTCCAACTGTGCTTGTGGAGGGTGTTTACTACAGCACTAGATACCATGTCAATTAGGAGATGGGTCATAGTCTTCATTAATTAGTCACATGGATGATATTTTTAGAATAACTGGACGACATCAGCAAAACCAAATGTTTGCTTTTTTACCAACATCTCACTGCTTCCTCATTCATCCTTCTTAATGAAGGCCCTGTTCACATCAGTGTAAATTCTTTGGCACCATCTTCTGCCATATGTTTTGCTACCATTCAGTCTATGGGAGCCTCAATCCATGAAACCCCTCAGCACCACAGTAACACAAAAGAACATGCCATCTAGGACCAGCTCTCCCAACAATTCTCCCAAGACAAGCCAGCCTTACCTTCCACAACACTGGGCTCGTCTTGGTATGACCTCCACTTTGAGATGCTCAGCACCCTGTATGACTAGATCCCGGACAACCAGGGGATCAGGCCCAGCCAGCAAGGATTCATGAAAGGTAGGTCTGTGCTTGACCAGCCTGATCTCCTTCTATGACCAGGTGACCCACCTAGTGAATGAGAGAAAGGTTGTGGATGTTGTCTACCTGCACTTTAGTAAGGCCTTTGACACTGTCTCTCACAGCACACTCCTTGAGAAGCTGGTGGCTCATGGCTTAGACAAGTGTACTCTTTGCTGGGTGAAAAACTGGCTGGCTGGATGAGCCCAGAGGGTTGTGGTGAACGGAGCTCAATCCAGTTGGTGCCCAGTCACAAGTGGCGTTCCCCAGGGCTCAGTTTTGGGGCCAGTTCTCTTTAATATCTTTATCAATGATCTGGACGAGGGGATTCAGTGCACCCTGAGCAAGTTTGCAGATGACACCAAGTTGGGAGGGAGGGTCGATCCGCTCGAGGGTAGGAAGGCTCCACAGAGGGATCCGGACAGGCCGGATCGATGGGCCGAGGCCAACCGTATGAGGTTCAACAACGTCGAGTGCCGGGTCCTGCGCTTCGGTCACAACAACCCCACACAACACTACGGGCTTGGGGAGGAGCAGCTGGAAATCTGCCCGGCAGAAAAGGACCTGGGGGTGCCAGTAGGCAGCCGACTGAATATGAGCCAGCAGTGTGCCCAGGCGGCCAAGGCGGCCAACGGCATCCTGGCCTGTATCAGAAATAGCGTGGCCGGCAGGAGCAGGGAGGTGATCGTTCCCCTGTACTCGGCACTGGTGAGGCCGCACCTCGAGTACCGTGTTCAGTTTTGGGCCCCTCGCTACAGGAAAGACCTTGAGGTGCTGGAGCGTGTCCAGAGAAGAGTAATGAAGCTGGTGAAGGGCCTGGAGCACAAGTCTTATGAGGAGCGGCTGAGGGGACTGGGGTTGTTTAGTCTGGAGAAGAGGAGGCTGAGGGGAGACCTTATCACTCCCTACAACTACCTGAAAGGAGGTTGTAGTGATGTGGGTGCTGGTCTCTTCTACCAAGTAACTAGTGATAGGACAAGAGGAAATGGCCTCAAGTTGCACCAGGGGAGGTTTAGATCAGATATTAGGAAAAATTTCTTTACCGAAAGGGTTGTCAGGCATTGGAACAGGCTGCCCAGGGAAGTGGTGGAGTCACCATCCCTGGAGGCGTTCAAAAAATGCATAGACATGGCACTTCAGGACATGGTTTAGTGGGCATGGTGGTGTTGCGTTGATGGTTGGACGTGATGATCTTAGAGGTCTTTTCCGAACTTAATGATTCTGATCCTGCATATACAACTGTACTCTAAATAGCATACAGCTTGAGTTGTAGCCCTCTCCACCTTTTTTTTCCCCCGCAATCAGAGCATGAGAGAAATGTTTTAATCCAGTCTTAATTCATGTGAAGACAATTCCTTCACTAAAACTGCTGTCAGGCAGCTCAGAATTTCAGGTTAGGTGTTTCTGTGTGTAACGCTATTTTTGTCCTTTTAAGTTTGCTGCATGTCAAGCAGTGATTCTCAACAGAGCTGGCAAACCATAGTTTTCTCCAAAGTTGGAGCATTGCACCAACAACAGCGTTACAACATCAGTTTCATTCAGCAAGGAGTTTGCCCAACTCGAACTGCAGTCCTCTGGGGTATCTTTGCATCACTTTTGGAACATAACTCTGCTAGCCTGAGGTCCAACAGTCACAGCATGAAAGGCCTTCTCTATTGCTACCTAAGCTCTGTGAGAACTCTTGGAAGCGATAAAGGACATGCAAGTGCATGCACAGAGATTAAGGATGCTATTGTAACCTAGCAAGCACGTCTGGTATCGTTCAAGTTTTTGTTCTGTTTGGTACATGTACATCAAGGCTGTGTAGCATAACAGGATTATTTCTGAATGGCTGAATACTGGATTTTCTTCTACTTCATGCCCATGAGAAACGGGAGATTTGCTTCAGGTCCTCTAAGCATGCCATCTGCAGGGAGTCGTGTGTCCAGCCGTCTGTCAACAGCCAGAGGAAACCTGGTTTCCATTCAACAGTTCACACAGCAAGTCTGCAGGAGTCCGAGAATGCTGCAGGGAACTAGAGCATCACTTCATGAGAACAGCCTATAACATGTCCCTTCCCCAGTGGGTTAGGTGTTCACTTTGATGGGGCTTCTTGTGGCCAGAAGTATGCTTCAAGAGCCAGCACTGTGACAAGGACTGCATACAGTGCAGCAGCTGGAACACATCCTATGAGCAGCACAGATACAGGGTGCTAAACGGACTGAGTAGTCACTAAATCCAATCAGGCACTGAGGCAAAAGGGTCAGTAGAGGGCTCTAGCAGTGGTGCCTTCCAGGGCTGTGTTTATTGTTTTTATATTACTCCTTTGATCCCAGAAAGTAGGTTGCTTAATATTTTAATGGCTTTCTTCCACCATTGAAACTAACATTTCATGTTTAAGAATCTAAATCTCTTCTGCTTCAGTATCCTTTATGACTGTTAATAGTTTTTAATAATTTTTAGAGCTATTTCAAAGAAAAGCAGTGAGCCCTGAACTATTATTTCATAGTTTGCCTGAAGGCCTCTACAGGCACCACCTCTCTCTGCATTCAGGACTTCAGCAGCATTTTTGAAAACATTGTCTAGACAATTAGAAAGTAGAAGAATCCAGGCTAAATAAGACTCAATTTTTTTAGAACTTCAGCTTAGCCTCTGCAGAATGAAAGAAAGTTTTAAACATAAAGGATATGGGATAATCTACTCCACCACAGTAAGTCTTTCATCAGCCTCCTCAAAGGCTAAACAATTAGGTCCATACCATATTGTACACACTAGTAGCTTAAACACCATAAACCCTCCTCCAAATTCCACTGGAGACCAAGGACATTTTTATATCAGACTGTGTACATTTCTGCCCCAGGAAAATCCCAGAAATAGAAATCTTGCAACTGTCAAAGCAGGATTTTTTGTTGGATACCTGGATACATACACTGAGGTAAACCTGCATACTTTAAAGTTTGTGCCTAGCCTCATATTTCCACCCAAATTCATAATCCCTTCAGCAAGCCTAGAAAGTCATGCCTTTTAGCAAGAGGACAGCACAGAACTTGAAATAAGTGGCTGTTAAAATTACATTAGCTCTGAGGTGTAACACAGCACAACCATCAGATTTGAGAAAACCTTCAATTCTGCTTCAACTTTCAGGGAAATGCAGTTTGCAAAGCCATCTGCAGTACAAATCATGCTCTGTTTTTTTCTTTTTTTTTCATAAGTAGCAATAAAAGCATTCCAACTAATAACTAAACAGCCAAAGCAACAAAATGCATTAGACAGGTAGATATTTCCACTGAATAAAGTAAAAAAAAAATAAAATTCTTCCCCCTGAAGCATTAGAACAACTGACATACTAAAATATCCAGTGTCTCAGTCTTACATTTTACCCAGTATTTTGTAATAAAGTGTTATGTAATTCCAAGTCATTTATACTAACGGAATGTGGGAGCTACTGCAAAACACTCAAGAGGATCAGTCAGAAAGCTTTGTCTGTGAGCACTTTTGGCAACTTGCAAATACTTTCCTGTCTCTGAAATTTATGGTTAATAATGTCAGTACCATGGCTCTGGCATGCATATTCCCCAGTATTTCCAAACCTTTGGCTCAAAACAACTACTCTTAATCAAGAAAATTAGGAGAATCATTTTAGCTAGTAATTTTTTATACTTTTTTGTAAATTTTTTAATTACTTCAATACGAAGCTTTCCAAAACTCAGCACATACCTATTTCACACTGCTCCATCTACAATCTAAAGGCCCGTAAAGAGGCAAACTTACCAGTGCCAAGATGATGACACTATCACAATTAGTGATAAAAAAAGTGAGGTAGAAGTTATCTTCAGTATAAACAGTTAAGCAGTCAAAATATGCATTTGATTAGCAGGAAAAAAAGAAAATGTGACTCAGCGTAGGGAAAATAAAGCTCTCTTTAAATAAGGCATTCTAGCTGTTTTCCATCACAACAGCCAAAATCGGACCCTTTCAAAGAGAGCAGCCACCTCTCAGAGCCCGGTCTTTACCTGCAAGTTGCTGCTCTAGAACGTTCAGAGCTAAGGAGCAAGCAGTACAGAAGCAGACCTCCAGGCAGGCAAGCATTTCCTCCACGTTTTCAGCTACAGAATTAATGCCTGCAATAATAACTCTCCAGCCCCTACTTTCATGAGTCCCTCAACCTTCATGGTTCATAGGGAAACTAGAGGTGACCAGGGTGCTGCCCTCCTCCCAACCACTCTTTTAAGAGACTACAGGGTCAAGTACACAATAAAGCTTCTATATCAGCCACAGCAAAATTTATAACAATTTAATTTACAAAGCACAATGGGATTATATACTAGACCTACCAAAAAAGTTACCACAACAAAAACAAAGCTAGAGTAGTAAGGAGTTTCTCAGGTCCCTTGGGGACACAGTGACTTCTACAAAACCAAAAACCAAAGAAAACCTCCTCGGTATCAGTATATGCCATTCCAGTTCATGCCTAGGGAAAGATTTCTTTCAAAAAAGAACAGAGTAGAATTGACTTACTTGTCTAGAATGAAATACAAATCAAATCCTCCGTAACAGGCAGGACCACCATTCTCTCTCTTTCCACCTTGTCCATCACAGGCTAGCATAAAAGTTGCTAGGAAGAGACATTTGAAGCCAAATCTCAAGATGCTTTGCTTTGCAATGGCCATTATATCCAGAGAGGAGAAAAAGAAATCTCTTCTTCCAAGGCTCCTTTATTTCACAGGTTTCTCCACAAAAGCCATTCAATGACCTTTAAATATATATGTGTATTTTATTCCTTAAAACTCCACTTGTAACAGTTGTCCTCAGGAATTGCAAGACTTTCCCCCTTGTTTCCCTTGCACTTCTGTTTCTTGGTTTCAGATTTCAAGATGCACAATACTGTATTTCACTTTTTTTTTTTTTAAAGGGACTTGACCCTCAGTCTCACTTGCAGCTCTCTGAAAGCAGCACCATTGTTTTGCAAGAGAAGGAGCAGCCTCCTAACAAATCTTGCTTTGTCACAGACTTCAGAAAACACAGGGAGGGTTTGAGGTCCGTCCCCCCCCCCCAATTATTATTGTTATTATTAAGGATGGTAAGTTTTATTTTCCCTTAGCAAAAAAAGCTCAGAGAATGCCACCTTGTGGTCAAAACTCAAGCTGACTGGAGTCTCTAGTCTCAAGCATCTCATTCATGCACCGAGCACACAGCACATACATACCACAGCAGCTTCAGCTACGAACATAGAAGCCGTTTGCTTACAGCAGTCACACAGTACTGTGCAAAGACATCTTTGTTTCCCACATAGGCAACATCTGAGTTTAAAGACCTTTAAAGACCTGGAGTAGCTTCACAAAAGTTAAAGTGATAAGCCACACCAGGTTTCATCCCTTGTGTTTTCTCAGCCCTGAGAAATATCAAGCAATATCTGTGCCTGTCAAACAGACTTCCCCCTCTTACCACCCTTAGCAAACTCATTTCAGCCACTAGAGCCTAAACCCTCCCTCTTCCAAGAAAACTTGCTGGAAAACGTAACTTCAGCTACACTTGCATTTTCTGTCTCCTTCCCCAAACAGCACCAAAAGCTCCAAAACCTAAGCAAAACAGCTCAAAAGCAAGAGCATTCCCAAGTCAGAGCAGCTCTCCCCCCCCCCCAACAAAAGCTAAACTAAGGATCCCAGGAGCAGGGACTCCTAGCCTTCCCTCTCAAATCCTCTCAGGCAATAGCAACACACCTGTTCTCCCAGTACTAACTGCTGGTTAGTAGAGCAGTTTCAGGTGTTGCATCAAGTGCAGGGGGACCAGGTCAGGTTTCTGACAGGAGATGCAAGTGCACTTGAGTCAGGCTTTCAAGCTGTTCTTCATCGCTTAAAGAGTTAAATTTGTCTTTAAAAAATTCTTAGCAAAAGCAAACAATCTGAGGAAAGACCAGGAAATGTAGCAGGATAGGTTTCAAGGCAAAATGACAAGCAGCATGATAACAGACTTGTGACCAAAGTGGAAACACCTGGATTACAAATTAGTCAGGCACCTTGCTAGAGTGATGATTAAAACTTTGGCAGTGTTCACCCTCCCACACCTGGCTATGCTCAGCAAATACACCAGCTCCATCACCTCTAATGTGGATAATACAGAGACATGGGCAAATGGTACCTCCTCAGTCCTGCTGTCAAATCCTGATCAGACCTGAAAGAAGTGGAGATCCCTTAGAAGTCAAAGCTTCTCTAGGGCTAGACAGGAGCAGAACCAGGTGTTTTGTAGGTGGATATTTGGGGCTTCCATACCTAAACTCAAGGGGAGTTGGGAGTGTGGGTATGAGTCTTGTAATTTATCTCTCAGTCTGAAAGGAGAGTAGTAACACAGCTCATTACCAAATAGGCAAAAGATCTATATCAGGCTTTCTACAAGGAACAGAAATAAAGCACAATGTCAGAAACGTATATGAGAGCTTTTTGCTGAGGTAGCTGTGGTGCTGCCCAAACTGAGGGTTAGCACCTGCACTAGGTTTGGGCAGGCAAAATGTGAGGGCAGGTGCTCCTTTTTGGGTAGTTGTGAAAAAGAGGCGGAGCTGCCACCTGCTGATTTGCATATCTGAGTGATGTGGTTGCTTACATCCTGTGACAGGAGGCTGCTGGGAGATATTATAAAGTGTAGAGCTGTAGCTCCTGTAGCCAGTATAGGTGTGCTAGGTAAGTAGGTAGTATTTGGGGATTTTAAAGTTTCACGTGGATGCTCTGGAACAAATCTGTTTATAGTTATGAAGCTTGAATTGCACAAACAATGAGGTTATGCATAGAGAGTTTTGTGTGTGTCTTCAAAGGTTGTACTGCCCTGGGGAAGGGAATGAGACTAGTCCATGGATTCTTTTTTGGTATTTTAAAAGAAAATGAGCTGAATGGAGGATGTAAAAATAGGAAGGGTAGAAGAAAAGCTTCCTCTCTAGGGACTGATGTGCTGTTTTTGAGAAATTTTGGAAAAGTACTTAGGGCCAGGTTGTGATCTGAGGTACAGCTAGGGCTCCTGCCACAGCTGGATAAAGTATCTTCTTGTCTCTAGCTTATGACCTGTGTCTGCCTAAAGATTAAAAGCAGACTAATAGTCTCTTTCATTTGTTTCTGACTGGCCCCGAGATGAACAAATATATAGAGATTAAAAAGAAGAAAAAAAACAAACAAACAAAAAAAACCCCTGTACCTCAGGAAAATAACTTTGGCCTGAAGCTAGCAGGGGGAATGGAGGAGGAGATCAGATTCTCTGTGTAGCTGTGGATTCAGGCTGACAGAACGCCTGGGAAAGCTTGGGGAAAAGCCAAGGAATGAGGCATCAGATGAAGCTTAGAGCACTCTGAGATGGAGGGAGCTGCTGACAAAATGAAACATCATGCTTTGTGTTGTAACTCTGATTTTCTTCAGGGCTAGTCCTCTTCATATGCTTATCTTAAGAATGTGTCTTTTTGTTTATGATCTGGTAATAGCACCATCAACACTCTAAGAAAAGCAGCTCCATAGTGGGAAGCTCATGTGAGACACAGGAGGGGGCGTTGGAATTTCTGTCTGTCCCTCCCTCACTAAAAATGCTAGAAACAAAGACATTATGAAGACTATAGCTTTTGTGTGAAATACCTCACAGTTCTTGGAGAGACTGGGTGTGTTGTATTTTTTTTCGTGAAAGAGACAAGAAATAAGGTGGTTTAGTTGCACAGCAGTTCAATGGTTAATTAAGCTCCTGCTGATGCCCGTGATGTGTGAATAGAATTTGCATATGTAAATGATGGGGGAAGTGGTATCGGCAGGTTTTCTTATCTACTCCCTTATATGTATCTGTGGGCCCTCTTCTGAAACTTGCAGCTTGGAAGAAGCCGTTCTGTCAGACTGCGGTAACAGTGGTGTTGCTGATAGGTGAGACCTCGCACATGACAGCATCATGTGGGTTTTGTGAGCATTCACTTGGCTGTCTTTGGGGGTGGTTCCCTTTGGCTCACAAATGTCTGACCCGTATGGTGGATAATGGTTTCTGTCAAGATCTCCAAATCATGTTCCCTAGTTTTCATGGCACTTCAGGAAGCTGTTATAGCACTGCATGGATAATCAAGATGTAACAAATTGGCTATGCTGACCAATGTTACTACCACAAATATATTATCACTGTACAGGAATTATTTCCTTGTCGTCAATGTAGACATGTCTTTAAATTCACTGGCCGTATCTTCAAATGGTGTCATTCAGCACGGCTCTGTTAGTATCAGCAGAGCTACAGTGTCTTATGTTGTGTAGGACAACAGGCTTCCGCGGGTACGACTTGTGTGCCTTTACATTTCAACTGTACAACATATAACTCAAGGCTGACGCCTAGTGGCCAAGAAGGCCTTTTTCTTCCCTGGATTGCTTTAATTTTTCAAGGGAACAGTAACTCCCTTCCTTGTCTCTTGCTTTTATCTGACTTTGCCCTGCTTTGATTTTTATTTGCCTCTGCTGCAACATATAAGGTTGTATTGCATTATTTTTCTGGTGATTAGAGTTTGTTCCACTAGCTTTTTTAACAAGGGCTGCTAACTCTGCATATGTACGTAACCTCTTCCTGAAGAAGACTATTACGCCAAGTATAGAGATGAAAATATATGGTTTGTAATGTATTCAATAAAATAGGAGACAATATGGTGTAGGGAATAATTCTGCTATAATCTAAGAAGGCCATGCCATTGCTTTCCAAGTCTTGTTTTTTAAGAGACTAATTCCTATCTAAACCTGCCCAGGAGCAGGGGGTGCAGTCAAGCTGTTGTCCCCTTTGGTTAGTGCTGTAGGAAATAGGGTTATGTCATAAGGCTATGCACTTCTCAACAGCTTCCCTATTCTACTCAGTGTTGCACATATATTGCTTTTGTTTGCCTTTAACCATTTCCAAGCACATTGCCAGGGCCAGAGCATCCTTGCAGCACCCCTACAAGTGTTTGGTTTTTTGTTGGTTTTTTTTTCATTTGCTTACAGCTGGACAAAATTCAGCCTGGTCTACTCAAAGGGGCATCTATCATTAGTGGTATCTTTCTCTCTGATTGAATTTAGACAAAGATGATCAGCCTGGTTCCCTCTGATCCTAAGTTTGGAGCAAATTTTGAGGAAATCATTAGGGGCTTCCAGTTTTTAGCACTTCTGAAAATGGGGTGGCTGAATTTGACCTCCCTTCTTAAATGAAAGCACTTAGTGAAAAGTATTTTCTAAGAATCTGAGCTTAAAACTCTGAATGCTCTAATGACCAAGTCCAAACCACAGCTGAGGTGTCTGGATTCTCAGTCCCCTGTGACTCACAAGAATGCAAACTCAGTATTCTCCTTAGGAGTCTGTTCAATTTGATTAGATATTTAGACAGCAGTAATTAACCCCTTGGAGAAATCAAGGCCTGAACATAAATAGGGTCTTAAGCAACTAAGTCTAAGGTAACAATGATTATCTAGAAACATGCATCTAACTTTGAGCAAGTGAATATGCAAACAGCACTGATGAAGCGCTGTTTGTTTAAATGAGTATTAGAATTTTCTGTGGTTTGGTTTCCACTGGTTTTAAGGGGAAAGGATAAGCACACATGCCCAGCAGGAGGGAGCAGAGCTGCGCAGAATGAAAGATTCATATTTACTGACTACATTTCACATAATCTGGTGGATTTAAAAATAAATCCTACCGCACTGTTGGATTTCCAGTGTCTGACTCATCCTTTTCAAAGTGCTGTAAACATGGAGAATGTGACCATTTATCTATGAGGCAAGTCCTTGTATCTTAACTGATCCTGTTCTTCCTTGAAGACTTGCTTTGGAAGAGGTTAATTATACTGACATGTGCTCCAAACTGGAGTTCGGACTGGAGTGAAAAATGGAAAAATTTTCCCTCTTCAGCCTGTGCTGTGTTAAATTATCCTTCTCCTAATCATGCTTAGAGATTTTGTTTGACTGAGCATTGTCTACTGTCTTTAGTACTGCACTTATCAGTGCATGCTTTAGATTTTACGGGACAAAATGCAGCTGAGTACATGCAGGGTGCAACTGTGGCTTTTTAAAATCCCAAATCATTGCATAGCAGCGCCTGGGAAATGGCTTTGTGGACATCTGCCATGAACTGCTCTCGACTGTTAAATGTCACCTGCTGGACTACAGTAATCTCCTGCAGTGCTGGAGGATGGTATGGCTGGAAGATTTATAGTGAGGCTGTTCTTGCTGTATTTGTTCTTTAGAACTCTCATCCCAGCAGTGTGAAACAAGTGTCTACATATGCTGTGGGGGTGTTCTGGCAGGCCCAGACTCTGGGCTGGGGTAACAAGACATAGAACAGCTCCACTTGATAACAAGCAATAAAATTTCTGTTGGAGCACCAGGTTTATTTGAGGCCTTGTCTTAACTCTGTTTCTTCAGGTCGCTTGTACTCCAGTTTTGCTTTAAGCATCACAGGTGTATTTTGATTGCTGCTGAGGAGTTTCTTTGGTTTGTTAGGTGGCTGAAGTTTCCTTTTCTTTCACTCATGTATGTTTGGCATTAAAACAGACATATTAGTACTAAAAAGTTTCTTTCCAGTCCCTACTGGAAAGAGAGTGAAATAGGGAAATGCCAGTAAGAAGGTAAAGTAGGGCATGACAAGAGCTGAAAGATTTTGTTAGGATACTGTATAATGACTAAAAATAAGTGAAAATCCCTCCTAAAACTTTGATTCTTGCCTCCTCCTGTCATACTTAGCCTCAGCCTGAGCAAAATGAGAACTGATGGTGTGTGAGGGAATTAAAAGAATGTGTCTAATACCAAAAAGGAAGGAGAATAGCAGCAACAAACTACTGTCTGTGTCTCTCCTCTGCTGGGACTGATGTGTGCTGATCTAGACAATTCAGATGCTTTTGCATGATATGTGCCTAAGTGAACTCTATATCCTTTCAAACTGCTACAGAATAAAGCCTCTGGGGATCAGTGAGAGGGTCATAGAAACTGAGGAATGTTGCATGGCTGGTATTCTTCTTAAATACAGACTTGTAGTCAGCTGGATGACCCAGGGCATCCTGCTGTTTTTGTTAGAACAGAGGAAATAATCTTGATTTTAAAGTTGTGAGCAATAGGGACCTTGCCTTACTGAAGCTTTAATGTTTAATGGCCCTACTCTTTTTTTAAAAATTGTTCTTTAATTCCCGTCTGAACTTATCTACTTCCAAATATTTAGGATTGGCTTCTTACTTTCTAAGGTTTTGAATTTTTTCTATGACAGTGGCTTGACCATATAAGAAATTTGAGTTCAGGTGTCCACTGCAGGATTGGGGAGGGGAAAATTGTTGTTAGGTGACAACACTCCAAGATAAATGCATACTTCCAGTCCCTGCCTTTTTTTTTAAAAAAAAAAAAAAAAGGTTAACTTTGTAACAGCAAGCTTTGTGCTGGGTCAAAGTAGATAGGGGATTGTTTGTCTTAGGCTAGAGCTGACAAATCTAGCATAAACACATCATCAAATGCCCTTGTTAATTCAGCAGAAACATTACTGTATTCCTAGGTTGATTCATGTCAAATTTATGCTACTGGAAGATGGGACATACAGAGAATCTGGGACTAGCTACCAGGAAAGTGCAAAGGCTCTTTCTACATGTCCCTGGCAGCATAAATGGAATAAATCTTTCATCTCCCTTTACAGTGCCATTGCAGCATTAAGGAAAACTAAGCCTGGGTTTTTTGCATCTTCAAGGCTGAGTAAGAGGAGTTTGGGAGGAGACAGCTGGGAATATTGCACTGTCTTATGTGGATCAATAATTGTGTTTATATTGTGCATGCATCTTTGAAGCAAAGCTTCATCCACCTGAGTGATCAATGTGATGCCTCTAGCCAGTCCTCACTATGCACTGGAAGAAATGGACTATTTTAGGAACAGAACAACTCTAAATCCTACAAATTAGCTTCCTCTACCCCTAAAAAAGGCAAATACATTGCTTTCTCCTTTCTAGCTTTCATGCCACATGAATCAAGATTTTCAGTGTGAGGCATCTTTCCCTGAGAAGGGAAAGGAAGGTCTTAATTCTGTATGGCTTATTTGTAATATACATACTCTGATGCTTGCCCACCTTCATGGGTGTGCCCTATGTTAAGAGCAGGCTTTTAAAAGAGCATTCAAAGGGATCAAAAGGGGTGGCAGAGAAGCCATCAAAAGAATTTTCTGGATGTGTTCATAGATGATAAATGATATAGTAATGAGAAACTAGCCAGAGTTAATCCATGCTAGAGGCCTTTAATTGAAAGATATGGTCATCAATTGATCTGTTTCAGTATCTGAACCATCAAGAACAAAACTCTCGAAAGAGGTGATGCCAGGGAAGAACAGCATTGGGGTTGCTTCGTGCAGCAGCTATCGAGCATCTGTACTTGGTTCAAGAAAGATAAGATTTTCATGCTGTGGTATTGTCACGACAGTAGTTAAGGCCCAAAAGATGCAGGACATCAAGTCTAATGCATGATCCTTGACTGTATGTATCTTGGGGTTCTTTAAAAACAAGAAAAAAAAAAAAAATACCATGAGGTAATACCTACATTGGTGTTAAGTGATTTGTGCATTCATTGGCAGTCCTTAACACCTGGCACATAGCACTTGCATTTTTAATCAAATTGAGCCATCTCAAGTACCAAAGCAATTATCAAAGCAAGCAGTGAGTAGGTGGAAATGCTGCTATGACAGAATCCAACATCCTGTGCCTGATCTGTAGAGCATCTTTCTCATGACAGGGTTTGGAGACAATCAGCTTGCAGTACGGCTCAGAGTACATTGCTGGTGCTTCAGGATTAAATCTGTTCCTTTATATATATTTAAAAAGAATTTCTTTTATCTCCACAATACAAGAAATTCTATTGCAAGTGATCAAAATATGATTATGGCACCCACAGCAAGACAGTTTATTTATACTAGTCTCCATAGCAATAGCTGCCATTCTACAACAGTGTATTCTTATTGCTCTGACTGAGCAATGTTTTGAATAACTGCTGCAATAGAAATATTTTGCATGCATGAGTGAAAGATTCTTTTGTAGTCACCAAACACAACTGGATCTTTAACTCAGAAAGGAATGATCATAAAGACATGCTATTTAATCTTCTTTTGGTTTTCCAATTCAGATGGGCACTATTACACTCTATACTGTTAGTATATATACGGTTATGCTAGTGCTAGTTAATAGGCGCTGTCAGGCTTTGACATTATCAGAGAATCCTGTGAAGTGTGGGTTATTAAACTCCTAGGTAATGTGATCATTCCACCTCTGAAAAACCTACAGGGGATGAAACAACTTGGCTTAGTATTGTGAAACACTAACTAAGTGTTGTTTGGGATTCCTCAGTAAACTTACCAGCAATCTCTGAACTGAAGGAGAGTGGTTCTCAGGACTACCCTTTTTCTTTACCTTGGCATTACAGATGAGGCCAATCTGCAAAATTCTGGGCCAAAACTTAAGCCACCTTAAACTTCACTAAAAGGAGTAGTAAGGGTTTGTATCAGATCATTTATGGAGGTTGTGACTCAACACTGTTCCAATCCTGATCTGCAGAGGTACTGAACCCTTTCTGCAACTTCTGAGGTTCTTGATTTGTGTCCATCTCTAGTTGGAACAGCAGCATTTGTGTATTATTCCCCAAGGAAAAAAAAAAAGTCTGGTTAGGTACAGGCATAATTCGTTTGCTTGCACTCACCGTGAACTTCATAAGCCACATAGGTTTTGAGTCCGTTACACATAGCAAAGATGTCTGGTCCATAAGACATGAGGTCACGGACAGGTGTCCTGATGATGAATGTGATCTCCTTTGCAGGTCGTCCCTGACGTTTCATTTGCTAAACATCAAATAACATCATTCGGTAAAATCAGTGCCTTGATCCATTAACGCTATGCATATTCCTATTTCTGGAATGGTGCCTCAGCGCTTGGTGTTTTACTCAAAACTGTATTTAGTACAGTCTTTTAATCCACTCTGTGACTATGGGACCATTAGCAAGCATTGAAAACAGCTGCTATGGCAGATCTTTCTAAAGGAGTTACGGTGGAAGGAGGCTGAAGAGAACTGGAAACTCAAACAGCTGAACAAGAAGAGTAGTGCAGTCAGTATGTTAACACAGACCTCCTAGAAAAGTATTTCCTCAGTCACTAACCTCTCACCCTAGATGTGCTCAGGTGGCAACTTGGAAGCATGGAAGGAGAAGTCTATTCTTTCAGCCTTCTAAAATGGGGAACCAAAGAGGGGAGTAGCAATGCTTGGCAGATACATTTACACTAAAATTATTTGCAAGTAGTCCTTATGACCTCTTTGAGAATGCTGAGTGTTTTAGTGGGACAGCTTTTTTCTGAACTGCTCCAGAGTGCTTTGTTTCAAGTGAATTTCAAATATATTTTCCTACTTGAGTGCTCTGTTGTCTGGACCAAGTGTCTGGATGCCTGTATTTTCTCTTATGACCTAGGCTTCCTGCTGGTTTGTATCTCATTATTCAGCTACAGCCACAGGATTCCTGTTCTGGCTCATACAATTAATATGGAGGAAAAGCTGTTGAATATAGAGATACTCTCTTACGCCCTAAAGGAAAATGGAGATCTAAACAATAGCATCTGCAAAGCAATGTTCCAAAATGAAAAATGCAATTTTGTACTGAAATGACTCAGAACTATTTTTAGATATTGCCATCCAAAAATAATTAATGCCATTGAAGGTTTCCTAATATAAACTGTCTCTTAGCAACCTGCAGACCTAAATTTCCTCAGAGAAAACTTAGCTGGGGAGGAAGTGGGGGGGAATGATTCACCTAATCTTTTTCTTTTGAAAAAACCATCCCCATGGCAAATTCCCAAGCCACGTTACTTTTCAGAAAACCGAAATCCTGCCACTTGTGAAAATCTCATCCCCTCAAGAAAGAAAGAGTACAGTTAAGAAACAGCTTGATGAACTTCAGGGTAAACACACACTTAGCAGGGATGACTGGCATTGACATAGGCTTTCAAAATCATGATGGAATTTTATCAGAGTTCCTGAAAGCCTACTCCAGTACGCTTCCTTCTTGCTGGTAAGCAAGGAGTTGAGATAAGCTTCAGGAGGCACAGAGACCTTAGTACAAGCAAGCCTAGAACTAGCTAGAGGTGAATGTTTTTGCTCAAGCCTGTACTTGCATAACTCTCCCCTTTTTCTTCCCCACCATGCCTGCTTGCCCTTTAAAGCCAGGATTTTTATAAGGCCTCAGTTCTCAGACTTCAAGGGAAGCCAGTGTCTACAAAAGGTTAGTATGCTGAATGCTGAGATAATTTTTTAAATGTCTGTGCTAATTCTGTGGGCTGAACTCATGCTAATATGGTGCTTGGTTCTTTTGAAAAAGTTTTGAAAGCTTGAAATCTTATTTAAACTTTTTTCCTCATTACTGGATTATTTGCTCTTCCTCAACTAGAGCTGCCTTAAAAAAAATGATTTTTTTTTTTAACCTGCAAAGAATGTGAGGTTATGAAGAGTACCATGCCAAAAATCTAAAATCTCTAAACAGTATTAAAAAGCAGTCAATCCAAATAGTCTTTTAAAACATTATAAAAATAATCGAAGTGACCTACAACACTGAAAAAAACATGAAAACCCTCCACTGCAAGCATCTGAAACAGGGTATTCTAACTTTTCAAAGGTTTCAAATTATATTAATGTAAACTGTCATTGAAATTGATACAACTTGATAATCAAAGGTGTGATCTAAATGGCTTTTAAAGTAACTGTTGGTTTAAAAGCTTCTGAAAGCAGCACTGTCTCTGACATCAGTAATGCAAAGTAGACTGTACAACTTTACAAGTAACTACTCCTTTTTAATCTTACCCTGCTCTCTTCAGCCAGTGCAGGAAGTGCATCAAAGCTAGGCATCTCCTTTATCTTCATTATGGAAACGAAGCAAACTTTCTCTGGCAGCACTCTGGTTGCAATAAAGCCCTGTAAAATACTAGGAATTCTGTTTTTCATTCATTAAGATTGGAATAAAGTCTATATTTTAAAAGTAATAAATGCAGATAGCTTTTGCCCCAACACTTGGACTAAAAGTGTTAAGAATAAAGAAACAAGTCCTGTATTTCAGTCCGCTTTATAGCAGCTTCATCGGCTTGTACATTTTCTGAAAAAGCATGTTCCTTGCCACTTACTGTATCATAGTGCCAAATGGTTTTCCATGACCCATGGGTGCTCTTTTTCTCGATAGTTGCCACGTGCCATTCCTTATTGATGGTCAGAATTTGGAAGTCTCCACCAATGATTGCTTGCTGGCCTGCTTGCTGGCCTGCTTGCATATCGTGAAACTAGAAAACAAAATTAAACAACACTTTTAGACTTTCAAGTCGGTTATCTCGCCAAAGCTTTAGAAAAATCACTGCTATAATAGAATAAATGCTGGCCCACAGGGAGTGCCTGTAGTGACCACAATATTTTCAAAATGACAAAGAATTAAGGCTGTAGCATTCTTGAGCAGCTGTAAGAATTCTTTTAGTAGATTCAATGAATAATTTCTGTATCTTATAACTGTCATCTGGTATGTTTAGAGTTTTATATGTGAAAGAAGTTTTAGAATCTTCTCCTCCAAAGGGATGGGGAAAGAAGCAAGGAAAACTCAAGAAGGGAATATAGAAACAGGAGCAGTATATGTGTAACTTGGTCACTATACTCACAGAAGTAGCAAGGGCTGGAGTCAGCAAGAGTCCAAGAAGGAGGGAAGTTACAATCTGAAATGAAAAACAAAACCAAAAGTGTAACTGCAGGTCTGGCTGACAAATGTGGTTGTGGGAATCCTAGTGCCTTTTTCCTAATCTGGTGTTTAAGTGTACTCCTTGGATCCTTTTTTGCTTTCATACTGGAATTATAAGAATCACCTAAAGGGAGTCATCCTTGCTTTACCCTAGAATAATGCAAACTAGACACATAGTAGGTTGCTTTTTAAGGAGCTGAATCTGAAGGTGCTTCTGAGACCTGTATAGTCATACACGGATATTTTACAAGGATGAGGAGAAGGAATTTAAATTTCTTCTGTTTAGGCATTACAAGAAAGTAGTTGATCCATTAGAATGCATTGCTCCAGTTTTGCAAAAGCATTGACAAAAATGGACACAGACTAGGCTTCCTGTAGGTTGAATGACGTGTAGTTAAACCTTTAAAAAAATCCATACCTCTTCATCTGAGTAGGTTAATAGGGTCTGAGTTCCTCACTCTGGAAGAGAAAAATCTCCCCAGAGAATACCTTTTTGCTATAGACAGACATACACACTGCTAAGAGATAAAGGCAATGGTTTTGCATCTAAGTTTTAGTTTATAAGGAGAAAAAACAGCATGCAAACTCACAGTAAATTTCATCTTGACTGCAGAGCTGATGCCAGTGCAGGTAGAATGAATGATGTGAACTGTCCACCTTATATATGTTTTCAGAATTAGGTGTGGAATGATTTAATGTTGAAATAAAATTATTTTGTAATTTGTATACCTGTCTGCATATCACTGAAAATTACTTCCTGCTGCAAATTTTGACCTACCAGAGTCCGATAATTATCAGATAAGAATCCATTTGCAGTGAAAAATTAAATATGTTTTATAGTAACTTTCTGACATGTACCAATTACTCTTGAAAATTCACATCGAACTTAAGACCAGAGATAGCCTAAGGTTGGTTTGTTTTGTTTTTCAAAAAAGCCTTGTAGTAGACAAAGTAAGAGCCTTCCTACCTTCCAAAATGTACTGTATGTTACCATGTAACCATAGGGTCCACCAAAACAAATAACCCAAATAGAACATTGCCACTGAAAATTGTTTTACAATAGGCAGTTCAAACTGAAATATTACATATATGTGCAAGTCTGTGGATGTTTCTGTTATTTTAGGTGGCAACAATAATTTTTTTCACCTCGCCTCAGCTTATTTTCTGTGGTGATGCAAGTACTTATTGAATGAGGTGATCATTCAGTTAGGGAGGTTTCTGAATACTTGGGTTTTGTGTCAAGCTGCTCAGTTTCATTTTGTGTGCAACCTGAGTCTGTGGCAGGGAATCACTGTAAAGATTGCAAAATTACTTTTCAACTGGAATCCAGCATGTTACTTAAAAAAGGGGGGCTTTTAATAGATAAAAATAACTTCTAACCAGTGCTGCAAGTGCAATATTAAACTAAATTCTGGTCTCAGTTTCACCGAGTCTAGCCTGCAAGTCCAAAGTGACACTTTTGATACATACCGTTACACCAAATGGTGGTTATATTATTGCTTCTTTACAAGCAGCAGCGCTTGCCTGGCTTTGTGTGAAAAAACGTAGGTTTGTGCGCGGGCTCTGAGGGCAGACCCCACTCACCGTCGCCCGCTTGTGGCGCCGCCGGGGAGAGGAGGAGAAAAAACAAACAAACAAACAACCCCCCCCAAAACAAACAAACAAACAAAACCACCACACACACACACACACCCGAAGAGAAACATGGAGAAAACTCCC
>JANHGO010000027.1:53048532-53093041 GCA_024606505.1 Aquila spilogaster | reverse complement strand
CTAGTTACCCTTTCAAATCCTTCATGCATGTACGTGTCACCTCCTGGAAGGACTTTCTGAAGCTCTTCTAGACCCTGGCGTATCTGTTCCCTGAAATGAATGCAGATGAATTGTTATATCCAAGATCAAAGATATCAGGACTTGATAGCCTGGTGAAGACATGCATGGCTGAATCAGATAGAGATGGGGGGGAAAAAAAAAAAGAGTTAACTCAATGTTTATGTAGGCTAAGGTAATGTCTGGATACCTTTCTAAGGATGTAGAAAATAGAACAGATGTGCTCTTTACAGGTGCTCCCACAGTCCAGAGAAAGCCATGACAAACGCTTCTCCATACACACTTCTCTCCAAATAGATATTCCCTGAGCACCCCTGGTCAAAGCTCTGTTTCAGAAGTAGAGCAGCTGACTTGCACATGGCTCATATTCGTCACCTGTGCTTGCTGATTTGACTGTGCAAATTAATCAAAAAGCCACAAAGTCCAATTTGATGGATGTATATCTGCGTGGGTAGCGGCTGAGGGAAGTGGGATTGTTTAGTCTGGAGAAGAGAAGGCGCAGGGGAGACCTTATTACCCTCTACAGCTCCCTGAAAGGAGGTTGTAGTGAGATGGGAGTTGGCCTCTTCTCCCAGATAACAGTGATAGGATGAGAGGTAATGACCTTAAGTTGTGCCAGGGGAGGTTCAGGTTGAATATTAGGAAACATTTCTTCTCCGAAAGAGTGGTCAGGCATTGGAACAGAATGCCCAGGGAAGTGATGGAGTCACTGTCTGTGGAGGTGTTCCAGAAACGTGTAGATGTGGCACTGAGTGACATGATTTAGTGGGCATAATGGGAATGTATTGATGGTTGGACTATCATCACCATCATGCTCATAGAATCATTGAGATTGGAAAAGACCACTAAGATAATAGAGTCTAACTATCAATCTATCCCCACCATGCCCACTAAACATGGCCCTCAGAACTACATCGACCCTCTTCTTGAAAACTCCATGGACAGTGACTCCACCACTTCTCTGGGCTTCTTCACGCTGATTGACCACATGGAGCCGTGCGGAAGATGGAGAAAGTTTTTCCAGTACTCCAGCTTCTCTATTAAAAAGGCAGTGTTGGCTAAAGGACTGGAAGGAAGCCCACCCCTTGTTTTTCAGACCTCTGATAAAAAGCCAGCAGCTCTCCAATTCAGCTGGCTTTTGACTAATACCATATCAATATCCTGTTCCCAGTCGACATTTCTAGGACAGCTGCACAAATATGAAATACATTTCCACATGGGAAACATACATAGCAAGCCTCATAGCTTAAAGCTTTAGGAGACTGGAGATCTCTGCAACAGGGTATGCTCCCAGGGTGAGAGACAGACAGAGGCAGGAGCAGGTTTTCTCTGGCACCAACTTACATATGGTTAATTCTCTTTGTACTTATTGTTGCAATAAATGGCAAGAGACATTTAGGCTGGTTGGCTTTAATGACATTTTTCAAGGCTGGTATGTGTGTGGACTGCTCTTTAGGAAAGTGGCCAGTTTCCTATTCATTTCTCTATAGTAGCTGCTCTGGTATGCAATTTCACAGACATCCAATATGTAAAACACATGCTGACTTATACGGTCTTCACATGTGTTACATATATCTTTGCTCCACGTGGCAATGAAGCTAACAGAGGAAGCAATAGTGATTAAAGGACCTCATCCAGTTCTTCTTGAAGGCAAAGTGAAAAAAAATATATCAGTCCCATAGATTTTACTGGGATTAATTTGGGGATCTGCAAGGGAGCAACAAGAATGCGCTTCAAAACATGACAATCAAACTGTCATTGCCAAAAATACACACTCTTGCAATCCATCCTAAACACTCTGCTTGTTTTCAGGCATCTGAAAAATCATTCTCATCTCTACATCAAGAGAATGGGAATCACGTCCTGTTTTCAAGTTTGTTTTTACGGGGACGGGAGTTTCACTTATTTGTTTGCAGAAAAAAAACTCTCTACAGATGTTCCCAAAGGCAATGAGGCCCTGATTTTTTGACAACAGCCTGAAAATGTCTGGAAAGCAGACTCCCAGTTAGAGCAGTTTCTGGGTTTTAAGCTCAGTTGCTGAAAGACAGACATTTAGAAGCTAAAATTCAGAAGACAACTTCTGCCTTAAGAGACCTTAGGGCATTCCAGCAGGAATGAGTGTCGTATGTGAAACGGGCAGGTGATTTAATGCATTTGAGAAGAACAAAGATGTCACCGCGCTGTTGATGGTGAGCTGGAGATCACTGAGCAAGGATGGTGGAGGAAGATGCAGAAGGACTTTTAAACATCTCACCTGTCTTCTGTTAATCTCATCAGAATTGTTCCTCTGGTTGAAAAAACGATGAAGGACATCCTCAGCTGAGGGCTGGAAAAAAGGACAACAGAAGTGATCTTGGTGGTCCAGACCGCAGCTTATGCAGTATGTATAATATCAAACTCAAAGGGCTCTGATTGCTACCAAGATTTCAACTCAGCAAGACGGGACTGAGCAGCAAACGGGGCTTTGCCCTGGGCAGCCCTAGCCAAGGAAGACCATGAGGAAGATGCAATGAGGGTTCCCTGCCTGCAAAAGTATAATTTGGGCAATGGAAGTCAGGCTGGAGAGAAGGATCCAGTTAGATTATCTGCTCCTGTGTCCTACAGGACAGGAACTGGGGGAAGTTCGGGAACAATTCCAAAGCAATTAATGGGATGATCTGAGAAACACATTAAGAACCTCCGCTAGTTGAGATCCCCAGGGGGAAATCAATGTGCTCCTTGAGACACCTCCTTGTTCAGTTATCTACAAACTAGTACTTCTTACCTTATGAACTTGCGGGCCAAATGTTCCACAAAATGATATATTTCATTCCAGTGGTGCAGGACACTTCCTGATCTACGGGAAATAATGATTACAGGACATATTTAATTGCTGCTTTTGTAGTTTTCCGAACCGAATGCTTTGTTACACATTGCACAGTGAGTTATTTCACTGTATGTTGTTTAACGCTCGCCGCCCTCATTCTTTCTTTTAAAAGATATTAAAATGTAATTTACATTTCCCACTTAACTTTGAAAAGCAAGAGTAATTTATGCTCTGTGCAAGTGTTTGAGGCTACGCTTCACGATAACATATGGCAGTGATGTTAGACCTTTAGCACAGCTTTAAACAAATAAACCCTGTGCTAGCAAAGCCCGTCTCCTTGCACTGTCTGTTAGATGAATTCAACCAACTCATTTGCCATACCGTTGTGCAGAGCTTTTAGCTCAAGTGTATTTTGGGAATGAAATGCAGTTGGAGGAACAGATTCCTAAGCCTCTCTAGCATTTCCACTGTGCTAGAGACTATGTGAAGTAAAATACCTTCAGTCCACATTTTGGCTGTTGTTTCCCACTCTGTCATAGCTCAGTTCGAGGCAAAACACAAACTAATGTTGTTCCCCAGGAAAATAAACTATAGATTTGGATGGGATTGGATTATTCTTCATGTTATAAGAACCAGGAAAAAATGAGATTAACTAGAATCTTCCAGCACTAAATGCACCTTCTGGCATAAACATTTATATGAATATTGGAATATTAGGGGAAAAAAAACCTTTCTAGAAATGGAAAATGTGTCATCATTTATTTCTATTCATTGACTACTAAATATATTTGTAGGGGAAAAACAATTCCAGTTTTAACAGAAAACTCAAAAACTCATTGATCCGCAGCCTGAGAAGAGAAATATGAATATTTGAGAATGTTTTTTCACTTCACAGAAAGAAAAGGCATCTGATCTGACTCTTCTCTAACTTGGGGCTGAGAATCTAAATGAATACCCACAAATAGATTCAACCAAGTTCTACACACCTGGCACAGACAACCCCTGTCTAGCTGCAAATACCATTACTTCACTTCCTAGAAGTACTGCAAGCATGCAAACCACATTGTACAGGTTACATAAATTTTCTTCTCTATTCTCCCCACACCTGGTTTTTATTTACAGCCATTCAGTAAAACCCTTCACCCTATCCACTTGCTCCGTGGTACCTCAAGTCATTCTTTTTCTGTATGACCCCATAGGTCCAAAGGCAGCCATTGATGGGGACATGCAGTGTGGAGCCTCACACATATGCTCCATCTGGATAAAGAGTGAACAACACTGGTCCTCTTTACACAGAAGAGAGGATACCAATTGCATCTCTTTAAATAAAACCTTGTAGACACCCCCATTTTCTTTCTGTAGCTGTAACAGATAGCACAGGAGACTCAATCACAAGAACATGCTAATATTTCTGTGTTTCTTGGATCTACAGGGAAGAGACACAAAACCTTTTGTTTTTTATCAGATCAAGGTTTGAAATCATTACTTGTTCTCCAACCACACGCATATGGCCAAATAAATGTCCCTGTTCACTGCAGGGGAGTTGGACTGGATGACCTTTAAGGACCCTTCCAGCTCAAATGGTTCTACGATTCTTTGGTCTTAATAAATTAAACTAGACAGACAGTGAGAAAATCAGTGTGTTATAACAGGTGAAGAATGATCTACAGTAGGATTTGCTCTCAAACAAAAAAAAACTCTGCTGCATCCAAATTGCACTACTTTGTATACTGACAGAACTGAGATGCTCAAAGCTCAAATCCAGATGCAAATTCCTCTGAAATGCATGGAATAAGTATAAGATGGTGAATATGACACACCCCAGTCCCACCAATGCCAAATCACCTCTGAGAAAAGGCCTGGAAAACAGATATTTATTGTCTTTATGTTGTGAGGCATAAAATAAACACTTGACATTATGGCAACGGTTGCATCAGCCTCCAGAAGACAACGAAGTCAAGACTTCATCAATCATAAACCACTTATTACATCCTTCACTGAAACGTAGGTTGCTTTAGACCAGCAGCACTAGCCTAGAAAAATGCGATTATTCCTCCCACTTCATTACAAACCACTGAACAAAAGTTGACCATCAACTAAAATCACTATTACTGCAAAGCACCTGAGAATGAGATCCAGCCGCAGCGCACATATGGTATGTAGGTCATCACTTAAAACTCTTGCCATTTTCCACGGCTCTGAAGTCATGCATTTTTTCGAAACAGCACTTGCCAGAACAAAGCTTAAAAACGAATCGCTCCGTTCTGTGATGTGCCAGTCAACAGCATACCCCGCTTGCATGTCTGTGTTCGCGACTTCATTCTGCTTCTTTTAAATGGTTTGGGCAGTGGGAGCCTTCCCACTCATCTAATGACACCAAAGAGAAACGACTTGATGTTCAAGAGCAGCAGAAGATTCTCTCTGCTATAAGGAAGCTCCGTATCATTGTGACAATCAAAACCCCACAAGTGGAGCATGGCTTCTGATTTCAGTTACAAAAGCACCAAAGTGGGGTAATTGTTATAACGTACAATTATTCTTCATCTCTACCAGAGCAAGATTAAAAATGTGTCCCAAAATGAAGGCTCACACTTCTGTTGACCATAGATCAAAGCACAAAACGTTTTCCATCTGCAGGTGGACAATTTGCAGTCCACTTGCAGTTCATTTCTCTATCAAATCAGTCCGAGGTCTCAGTGGACATAAGACACCAAGGTCTGTATTTCGAATAAATATTTTGATAAAAAAATACATTTTCTCAAAGACATTTCAGACCATGTCACTTATGTAGCCTCTCCTAAGGCATGCCAAGAATTGTAAATAGGAGAAATATTTCTAAAGCCTAACTGCAAGGCAATGAAAGACAAATTTAAGGTTGTTATGTCTTCATATTCCCAAGGAAAGAAAAAGATGAGGATCAGCAAGCCCAGTGCTGTGAGGCTGAAAGGTTGATGCTGTAAACTTGCAATTTAAGGAAAGGCTTTTACTGAGAATGCCAAATTCCCTTGCTGGAGAAAAGCCCAATAAGTGGAAATTAAGAATAAGTAAGCCATTATGCCTTTAACAAGAGAATGATACATTCTGTGGTCAACTGTGCTGAGATTTTGTACATCTAAATTCAATCCAAGGCAGAGACACTCCACATGGCTCAGTGTTTCCAGGGGCAAGGAGCCACGTGCTGGCCCAGCAGGTGCCTTTCTCCTACCCGTGCACTATAACCCAAAGCTGTAGCAACTCAAACTGTCTTCATTTGTCTTTCTTATACTTTTTAAACTCCTTATTTCCAATTTCTCCCATTGCACCTTCTAAGCAAACCCACAGTGGTACTTTTAATTCACAACAGAGATGAAAATAGAGCCAAGGCCACAAACTCATAGAATGGCTTGGGTTGGAAGAGACCTCAGCAGTCAACCAATTCCAACCCACTTCATCTAGTTCCAACCCCGAAACTCTTTTACAGAACCTTCACAGCAGCTGCAAGCACTGCAGCAGACAGAAGTACGTACAGACACCTGATTGAGATTGATGCTGATCCAAATTCTCCTTAAACTTCCACTTTTGGACCAGCTCCAAGAAGTCTCCTGTGTGTCAGAGGTGGCATTAACCCAAGAAGTTTTGCAGCACTGTTTTATTGAGCACTTAAAAACAACACACGTGAGCCAAAGTGCCCTCTGTCCCTCCAAATATTTCAGGATCAACTCTGGGAAAACCAGGTAGCGCGTAGATGTTAGAGAGGTGACGCAAACACTCTATCTTGAGCTGAACTTCATGTAAGACAACACACTAAGCTATCGTCAAGCAAGAGTTTATAGAGGTCCAGTTTAGAGCAGTGCAAGCCTCCATGCCCAAACACAGTTTGAGAATATTTACCTTTACCTGATTGGCAGGGGATACATGACAAATAAACAAGCAACCATGGACCATTCTGTGATTCTATAATTATTCTATGACATCAAGCAGTAAAGTGGTGAGTGCAGCTCCCACCCACCACTTGTACTAAGGAACAGAATTATAGAATCATTGAATCATTAAGGTTGGAAAAGACCTCTAAAATAATCTAGTCCAACTGTCCACCTACCATCAATATTGCCTACTAAATTATGTCCCTCAGTACCACATCCCCATAATTCTGGAACACCTCCAGGGACAGTGACTTCACCACCACCCTGGGCAACCTGTTCTAGGGTCTGACCACTCTTTTGGAGAAGTTTTTCCTGATATCCAACCTAAACCTCCTGTGGCACAACTTGAGGCCATTCCCTCTCATCCTCACTTGCTTCATTTTGGCAAAGATCTGTTACAGCCAAGTTTTCTTTCACATGTGTACAGTTCCATGCTACTATTTGCACATGCAACAATCAAGAGCATAGGAAATAATGCCTTTGACATACAGTGGATACAGCATTGTCCCACTACTTCTTCATTCTTCCTTCTTAATTAAGACCCTATCTCATCTCACATCCAGGCTGCAAACTGTTTGGCAGTTTGGCACCATGGAGGTGCCCAAGGCCATGAATAGAGCCTGGGGCAGCCTGATCTTGTAGGGGGAAACCAGCCTGATCTTGTAGGGGGAAACCTGATCTTGAGCTGTAACACCCCATACCCACATCATTAATTATTTTTACAATCATAGTCAAAGGGTAATGGATTAATTCAGTCTTAACTCATGTGATCACAAGTCCTTCACCAAACCTGCTGTCAGGCAGCTCAGAATATCAAGTTGGGTGTTTGTGTGTACAACACTGCTTTAACCCTTTCCAAGTTGCTCAGAGAGAGATGGTGGATGCCCTGCCCCTGGAGGCAATCAAGGTCCAGCTGGATGGGGTTTTGAGCTCTCTGATCAAGTTGTGGGTGTCCTTTTTCATTGCAGGAGTTGGACCAGATGGCCCTTAAGGTCCTTCCCAACTCAAACGATTCTGCAATTCTATGATTACTTCCAAGAGGAGCGCTCACACAGTTTAGGAAGCAACAGTAAAGGCTTAATGAAAGCATGCAAGTGCACACAGATTAAAGATGCTATGGTCACCCAGCAGTACAAGAGCCAGCACTGTGACAAGGACAGCATACAGGGTGCTAAATTGATTTCAGTAGTCTCTAAATCTGGCCAGGCACTGAGGCAAAGGGTCAGGAGAGGGCTCCAGCACAAGTAAGTTCCAGTGCTGTGTTTATTGTTGTTCTACCCTCCCCTGATCCCAGAAAGTTGCTTAATATTTTAATGGCTTTCTTCCACCATTGCAATTAATGCTTCATGTTTCAAAATCTAAACCTGCTGCAGGATCTTTATCACCAAAGCTCACATAATTTTTAAAGCTATTTCTAATAAAAATGGCTTTACTTTCATTTCTCAGTTTGCCTGAAGATCTCTAAAGTCAGTCTGGACTTCAGCAACATCTTTGAAGACATTGTCTAAACTAGAAAGCAGAAAATCCAAGCTAAATATGAATGCTGATGGCCTGGAGCTCAATGATCTTTAAGGTCCCTTCCAATCTAAGCCATTCTATAATTCTGAAGAACAAAAGATAGTTGATAGGATCACCTCCTGCACCACTCTAAGTCTCCCCTTGGCCACCTCAGAGGCTACAAAATGCAGTACACAAAATACAGTACACACCAGCAGCTGAACACCATTGACTCCTCCAAGTTCCACTGGAGATCAATGCACTTTGTATCAGATTCTGTCCATTTCTGCACCAAAAATAGGAAACCTACAACTGTTCAAGGAGGATTTTTTGGATACCTTGATATATGCACTGAGTACTTTGAGCCTGTGTACCCAAAGTTTGTGCCAAGCTTTGTATTTCCACATAAATTTCCTTGAGCAAGCCTAGAAAGTCATTGCTTTAGTAAGAGGACAACACAGAGCTTGAAATAATAGCTCAGAGCTATTACAGAGAACATCCATCAGATCGGATAAAACCTCCTGTTCTGCCTCAACTTTCAGGAGAACTCAGTTTGCAAAAGCTGTCAGCAGTGCAAATCATGCTTTGTTTTTCAGATGTAGCAATAGAAGCTGTAGATGTCCCTGGTCATTGCAGGGGAGTTGGACCAGATGACCCTTCAGGGTCCCTTCCAACTCAAACAATTCCATGATTCTATGAATTATTCCCGTTAACAGCAGAATGGCCAAAGCAACACAATGCAATAGACAAGAGGATCTTACCACTGAATGGACTAAAACAAATATAAAAATCTTTCCCCTGGAGCATTTGGACAACTGGCACAATAACATACCCGGCTTACTCATCTCGGCCTTACATTTTACAGAGTATTTTGTAATAAAGCGTTATGTAATTCCAAGTAATTTATACAAATGGAATGTGGCTGCTACTGCAAAACACTCCGAGGATCAGACAGAGAGCTCCTGGCAACTCATAATACTTTCCTGTCTCTGAAATTCATGGTTAAAAACACCAGTGCTATGGCTCTGGGATGTATGTGCTCCGATACTTCCAAACTTGAGATTCAAAATAGCTGTTGTTAATTAAGGGATTTAGCAAAACTGTTTTAACCAGTACTTTTAACACTTTTATTTGGTTTGTTGCATTGCTCCAATCGGATGCTTTCCAAAGCTCAGCTCGTATCTATTTCACGTTGCCCCTAAATAGGCACAGTTACCGCTTCCAGATCAGAATTAGTGATGAAGAAGTGAGTGGGCAGTTATCTCCAGCACAGTTAAGCAGTCAAAATATGCGTTTGATTAACAGGAAACAAAGAAAACGTGACTCAGCCCGGATAAAAATAAAGTTCCCTTTTAAATAAAGCAATCTCTCTGTTTTCTATCAGAATGGCCAAAATCGGACCCTTTTGAAGGGGGCTGCCACCTCTCAGAGCCTTATCTTTACCTGCTTGGACAAGGAGGCACGGGACAGCAGCAGATCTCCAGGCAGGAGAGCATTTTGTCCACATTCTCAGCTGCAGAATTAGCGCTGCAGTACCATCTCCCTGGAGTGCCACAGCTATCATTGTTGGGGAAATCAGCGTGAATGGGATCCTGCTCTTCGTCCCAAGCACAGAGGAAAGGTTTGATATCAACCACAACAAAACTTCTCTACCTATTTGATTTCCAAAGCACGCTAGCATTACATGCTACACCCACCAAAGTTACCATCACCACCACAATAGAGTTTTGCAGTCCCCGGGGGACACAGTGACTTCTCCAAAACCAAAGAAAACTCCCGCATATGGTGCTCCAGTTCACATCAAGAGAAAGACTGCTTTGAAATAGAAGGATAGAACTGACTTACTTGTCCAGAATGAAGTACAAATCAAACCCTCCGTAGCAGGCAGGACCCCCATTCTCTCTCTTCCCACTGTGTCCATCACATGCCAGCAGAAAAGTTGCAAAGAAGAACCACTTGAAGCCAAATCTGGAGATGCTTTGCTTTGCAATGGCCATTATATCCAGAGAAGACGAGAGGGAAAAAAATGTCTTCCTTTAATCTCCTTTATTTCACAGCCTTCTCCCCAAAAGCCATTCAATACCCTTTAAATGCATAGACAGGTATTTTACTCCTTAAAACTCCACTTGCAACAGTTGTCCTCAGGAATGGCAAGGCTTCCCCCCTTGTTTCCCTTGCACTTCTGTTTCTTGGTTTCAGATTTCAAGATGCACAATACTGTATTTCACTTTTTTTTTTTAAAGGGACTTTGACCCTCACTCTCCCTGTACTTTGAAAGTACCACCGTCGCTTCCCAATGGGAGCAGAGAGATCTTGCTTTATCGCAGACTTCAGCAAAGACAGGGAGGGTTTGCCCCCCCCCCTCCCCCTTCACCCTTAATTATTATTGTTGTTATTAAAGATGGTAAGTTTTACATTTCCTTGGCAAAAAAAAAAAGAAGAAGAAAAAAAGCAGCTCAGATAATGCCACCTACTGGCGAAAACTCAATGTGGCTGAAGTCTCTGCATGGAAAAGACATCATCGGTGCACTGAGCACACGTAGTGCATGCTACAAGGTTTGGAGTAGGAATGTATCAGCAGATTGCTGGCAGCACTCACGCAGCGTTGTGCAGAGTCTTCTCACCCGATGCCAGTATCTGAGTTAGAAGCATAAAGACTTAAAACACGGAGCAACGAAGCAAAAGTCAGAGAGAAACTGCAACTGCGTTCATCCTTTGTGAGTTCTCAGCCTTAAGAAATCCCGTGCCTATCACCATGCTTCCCTCTGCTATCCTTAGCAAGCTTGCTCCACACACCAGGGGCTGAACCCTCCCTCTTCCTGCAGACCTTGCCAGGAAACTCATCTTCTCAGTCTTCTTCCAAGAACAGCACCAAAACGCTGCAAGACAACTCAAAAACAACACCGTTCCCAATTCAAAGCAACCCTCAATGCAGACAAGAGCTACAGTGGAGGTCTCAGGAGTGGGAGCACTCATCCTTCCCTCTCAAATGCTCGCAGGAGAAGAGAGCATTTCTTTTTAGTTGGAATTGGAACTAGATGGTCCCTTCCAACCCAAGCCATTCTATAATTCCCTCTTATTTGTTCCCGACTCCAAAATGAACAAATAAGTAACAATTTAGAATGGAATAACAATACTGTGCTCAAGAAAATAATTCTAGCCTGAATCTATCAGGAGGAAAGAACAGTGCAGGAGATCAAGTTGCCTGTGTAGCTACACATTCAGGCTGACGGAAGGCCTCATAGAGCTTGGGAACAAGCCAACAAGTGAGGCATCAGATAGAGAGCAGAGCACTGAGATGGAGAGAGCTGTTTGTGACATGGAATGCTGCAATGCGTGCTACAGCATCAGAGTGGTTCAGGGCAAGTCCTCCTCGTGCATCCACCTTCAGAAAGTGTCTTTTTGAAGCAGGGTGTTTCAATTGCATGCAGCTGTTCAATGGTTAATTAAGCTCCAGCTGATGCTCTCAGGGTGTGATTAGCATTTGGGTACCTCAGTGATGGGGGAAGTGAGATCAGCTGGTTTTCTTGCTTTATTATCTTTCCTGAAGCAGCTTGGATGCTGGTTCCCCTAGTGGTAATAGGGGTGCTGCTGAGCTGTCATCCACGTGCATCAACACTGTGTGGGTTTTGTGAGCATTCATTCATTGTGGTTTTAGGGGAGGCAGACTGGGTTTGGTTCCCTTTGGCTTACAAACATGCAACTTGTGTGGTGGGCATTGACTTCTGTCAGGATCTCAAAAAACATTCCTCTACTTTCCTGACAGCTTAGGAAGGTGTTAGAGCAGTTTGCATGGATATATAAGACTTACTGAATTACTGACTTGATATTATTATCACAAATGCATCATTGCTAAACAAGAATTACTTCTTTGTCTTCGGCATAGACACTTGCCTTAAAACAACTCAATTACCAACAAAACTGAGCTGAGCAGCCTGATGTGATATAGGACAATAGACCCCTCTGGGTAAGGAGGGGGTGTGTCTTTTCATTTACACTGTATATCCTCTTAGAGACATGTTTTAGTGGGCAGCATTTGTGGGTATATTGGAGGTGGGTGGATGGTTGAACTGGAATCTTAATGACCCTATGATTCTATAACATATAATTCAAGGCTGACACCCAGTGGCCAAAAGTTTTGTTTCTTTTCTTCCTTGGATTGCTCTAAATTAAGGGAATCAGGATCTCTCTACTCTCTTGCTTTTATTTGACTTTACCCTGCTTTAAACTTACTCATCTCTTCTATATTGTTTAATGCTGGATTGGGTTTTTCTTCTGGTGATTAGAGTTCTTTCCTCTGCTTTTCTGTCAAGGGCTGGTAACTCTTTGCATGTGTTTGTAACCTCTTACTGAAGAGGAATATTAAGCTCAGTAGATAAATACATTGCTTGTGAAGTTTTAATAACCAGCCCAGGTCTCAGCCATCCTGGGATTGGACCAATATTGAAGAAATCATTATGGCCTTCTGGATTTTAGCATTTCTGAAGATCAGGTGGCTGAATGCAGCCTCCCCTCTCAAATTAACTCCCATAAAAGGGCTTCTAAGAACTCAAGGCTGAAATCTGTAAGTGCTGTAATGACCAACTCCATCCACAACACAGGATTCTCATACCCTGTGACTAGCAAGAATGCTAACTCAGTATTCTCCTTATCAGTATGTTGATTTTGATAATAAAATTAGACAGTGATATTAATAACCTTAATGAAGGTGCGCAGATCCTGAAACAAGCCTAACTGGTGTACTAATGACTACCTAGAAACACGTCTAACCCTGATTTGACCAAGTGAACATGCAAACAACAACAACGAAGTACTGTTTATTCAAATCAATACTAGTTCTCTGCAGCTTGGCTTCCTCTGGTTTTAAGGAAGAAGGATATGCACACACCCAGCAGGAGGGAGCAAAGCTGCACAGAATACATGATCCACATTTACTGACTATAAATACCATAGGATATCGTGAAATTAAGTCCAACTGCACTGATGGGTTTGCAATCTGACTCACTCTTTTCAAAGTGATGTAAAGATGGAGAACATGACTATCCTGATAAGAATTGGTGATTCAGATGTATCCTCCCAACTTCAAAATGGCACATTTTGAAGCTGGAGTGCCTTTCTGAGCACTCAGTGCATTGTAGTCAAATACTGTGTTGGAGGAGGCCAAGGGAGGTGGTGGAGTCACAACCCCTGGAGGTAGTCAAGAACCATGAAGATGTGGCACTGAGGGACACAGTTAACGGGTATGTAGGATGAGTTGGGGTTGGAACTGGTGATTAGAGTGTAGGTACACTTAAATCATTACATGTTTCTTATCAGTCATGTCTCAGACTAGGATTCCAGACTTGGCAAGTCACCAAATGTCTTCTAACAAAAATACAGACTATTCCTTTCTCTCATTCCCCTCCCCTCATCCCCTTTATGCCTTGCCCTTTTTTCCCCACCCACTTTGGGAATAGGGATTCTCAGAGCCTTCTGGAGCCACAGCTGGAGGTCCTGCAGTAAAAACCATTTGTCAGTAGTTTGGGGCTGTTTCACAAATGTCCCCATCCTGTATCTAAACAGGATTCAATGCTAAACACAGTCTTCAGGAAGATGAGCTGTAAGTCTTAAATTGACCTTGTGTGCTTTTTTCTGTCTAGATACCGCTTTTTAAGCAAAGCACTTGGATAAAAACATTAATTTTTTTCATTAGGGATTGATGCAGAGCATGAAAGAGGATAACTCTCCCAATCCATACACATACCTGGGATTACCCTGACCTAAGTGCAGCACCTTGCCCTTGGCTTTGTTGAACTTTAAGTTCCTGTGGGCCAACTTCTCGAGGTCAACCAGATCCCTTTTGATGGCATCCCTCCCTTCTATTTTGTCATCTGCACCATCCAGCTTGATGTCATCTGCAAACTTACTGAGGGTACACTCAGTGTCATCATCTATATCACTAACAAAGATGTTGAAGTGCACCAGTCTCAGGGCAGATCCCTGGGAGATATCACCTGTGACCCTCTCCACCTGGACATAGAGCCAGTGACCACAGCCCTTCTGGCTGTGACCATTCAACCAATCCCTTATGCACTGAATAGCCCACTGAATTATCATAGAATATTCAGAGTTGGAAGAGACCCATAAGGATCAACAATTCCAACCCCCGGATCCACACAGGATCACCCATTAGAGACAGCTCTGGACATTTGCCATGAGCTATTCTCTGCCATTAGATGTTACCAGCAGGTAACATCTAGGCACAGACTCTGGACCAGGTGACAAAACATTACAGTTTCACTTGATAAAAACCAAAACAATTCCTATTGAAGTATCAGTGTATTTATTTGAACCCCTGTCTTAAAGGTTCTGTATGTACCTCGTGGGTGTGTTTTTGTTGCTTGCTGAGAAGCTTTTTTGCTCCGATGTGTGGCTGAAGTTTCCTTTCATTCATGTATGAATACTGTATGTATACATACTGCTACTGAAGCTGCTTTCTAGTCCCAGCTAGGAAGAAGCTAAATAGAGAAATACTAACAGGAAGGCAAAATAGAGCATGACAGCAGCTTAAAGATTTTCCTCTGGGTGCTGCATTATGACTCAAAGTAAGCATAAATCTCTCCTGAGCATTGATTCTTGCTTCTCTGCCACATTTAGCCTCATCCTGAGGAAAGTAAGAGCTAATAGCACATAAGGAATTAAGACAATTTCAAAACAACAAAAAGGAAGGAGATAAACAGCATCCATGCTAGAATGGAAGCGTGCTAAGCCAAATAATCCAGTGCTTTTAGCTGAGACGTTCCTAAGTGAACTACATATTGAAATGCAATAGAAAGCACAGCAATGACAGCAGAGCAGCAAGGGCCTAGACTGCAGCAAGTGAGGATTTGCTCAAATGCAACAGCCATAGGCACAAAAATAAAGTAAAGAACCTACTCACCTTAAGAAGGCCACAAAGATCTCCAGCAAGATATCCTCACCTCCACTGCCAACCCTTAAATGGGGTCTGGGAAGGGGTGGATCCTGGCTCCAGCCCTTCCAGTCACTCAGGTGCATTGCATGCACCTGAGCTCTCCTGGGTTGGCCCTGCCTTCCTGCCAGGTGCTCAATCACTGCTTCAAGCCATGACTTAGCACTCCTGCTATGCATATCCTCTCAAACTGCTATAGAATAAAGCCTGACATAAATCTGACACACCATCCCATGCCTTGCTTAATTCAGCAGAAATGTTCCTGTATTCCTGGCTTGATTCTTTTCAAATTTATGCTGCTGAGAGCCTGGAAACACAGGTCTGGGATAAGCTATCAGGGAAGTATAAAGGCTCTTTCTACATGGCCCTGGTAGCATCAGTGGAATAAATCTTTCATGTCCCTTTGTAGTGTTGCATTAAGGAAGGAAAGCTAAGCTCATTTTATTGCATCTTCAAGGCTGAGTTAGAGCCTTTGGGAGAAAACATCTGGGAATCTTGCACTGCCTTATGTGGATCAATATTCTGTTATATTATAGGGACTATAGATACATAAACTTATAAGTACATAAACAGTGGAGGCAGGGATGTACATCCTGGGAAGGTTATTTGGTTGTGGCCTGGGAGTGTTGGGATGAGATCAGGAAAGGCAAGGCACAGCTGGAGCTGAGCTTGGTTAGAGATGTAGAGAATAGCAAGCAGAATTTCTACAGCTACACAAGACAGAAAAAGAAGATAAAAGAAATGACATCCCTTTGATGAGTGAGGTAGAGGCATCTGATTCAATTGACACGGAGAAGGATGAAATACTCAAAATTTTTGCCTCGGACTTACAGTTGTTCTTTCCATACCTCCAAAGTCACAGAATCTCAAGGAAGGAGCTCAGAGGATGAAGTTCCACCCACTATAGGAGATTAAGGTTGAGACCATCTAAGGAACGTGTAAGTGGACAGTCCGTGGGACCTGATGAGTTGCATCCAGGGTCCTGAAGGAATAAGCAGATGGAGTGGCTAAGCTGCTATCCATCATATTTGAAAAGAGGTTGCACTGAGGTGATATCCCCAGTGACTGGAAAAGGGGAAACGTAGCATCCTTTTTTCAAAGGGAAAAAAGGAGGACGCGGGGAACTACAGATTGGTGGTGTTGAGCTACTCACTTGAGCGACCTGGGTCTGTTCAGCCTTGAGAAAAGAAGACTCAGAGGGGATCTGATCCAAGTCTACGAGTATCTAAGGCGTGGGAGGCAAAGGGATGAGGCTGGACTCTTCTCAGCAGTGCGTGGTGATAGGACGAGGGGAAATGGCCACAAACTGAAGCATAGGAAGTTCTGCACAATTGTGCATAAGAATTTCTTCACAGTGCAGGTGACGGAGCACTGGAACAGGTTACCCAGAGACGTGGAGTCTCCTTCTCTGGAGATGTTCAAGACCCGCCTGGACGCCTACTTGTGCAACCTGCTCTAGGGAGCCTGCTTTGGCAGGGGGGTTGGAGTAGATGATCTCTAGAGGTCCCTTCCAACCCCTACAGTTCTGTGATTCACTGGTGTGAAGCCACCATGTGTGTTCCTGCCCATGGCAAGGGGTTTGGAAATAGGTGACTTTTAAAGATCCTTCCAACCCAAACCATTCTATGATTTGAAGTTCTTTCTTTTTGGGAAAAATTGTAGCAATGAAAAAACAGACACAGTTTATTCATGCTAAAGGTGTTTATTTGAAAGATACTATCACCAACTGATCTCTTACAACATCTGAATCATGAAGAACAAAACTCTCAAAAGACATGATGTCAGGGAAAAATAGCATCAGGGATGGCTTTGTTCAGCTATTGGGCGTTGATACTAGGTTCAAGAAAGGTATGGTGCTCAAACTTTGCCAGCACGGCAGTAGTCAATGCCCAAAAGATTCAGGACATCAAGTCTGAAGCATGCGTCTTGGTTGTAGAAAATCTGGTTTCCTAAAAGAAAGAAAAAAAAAATACCATGAGTTAATTTCCAGGATGGTACTGTAAGTCATCAAACCCTGATTATGGCACCAACAGCAAGACAGCTAGGGATTTATACTCGTCTGCACAGCAATAGCTTGCACTTTACCTCTGATTAAGGAATGTTTTGTTATAATTGTTGCTAATAGAAATAATTTAAGTCTATGAGTGGAAGATTCTTTTGTAGTCAGCTACATATTTAACTCAAACAAAGGAACGCAAAGACATGCTATTTAATAACCTTTACATTTTCTAGTACTAAGGGGCACTATTATACTCTATATTGTTAGTATGTATTATTGTGTATTATATCGTTATGTATGTATATTTAATAGGCCCTGTCAGGCTGTGTCATTATCAAACAACCTTATAAAGTGTAGGCTACTAAACTTTAATGTAATCATTCTACCACTGAAAAACAGGGCATGAAGCAGCTTGGCTTAATAGTGGGAAAAGGAAGTTCTTGGCTTCAACAGGAGCCATTTAATGGTGAGATACCTTAATAAACTGTCAGCAGTCTCTGAACTGAAGAATAGTAATTCTTGAGACTGCCTTGCTGCTTTACAGAGTTGGCATTACAGAGGAGTTCAATCTGCAAAATTTTGAGCCACAACTTGAACTTCCTTAAACTTTTGTAAAAGGAGTAATAAGTGTTTGGATCAGATCATTTTGTTGGAGTTTGTAACTCAGCATTCTTCCAATCCTGAGCTCTCCATGCAAGTCCTGAAGTTTTAGGCCTATGTCTATCTTCAGCGTTAAGAACAGAAATAGTGTATTGCCAAAGGAAACAAAATCACCTGTTTAGCTTATAATTCATATGATCACACTTACCACCCTCCTGCTGTGTCTCTTCAAAAGCAAAGTAGGATGGGAGTCCTCTGCAGAGAGTGAAGATATCGTTTCCATAAGACCTCAGGTCATGAACGCGTCTCCTGGAGATGACGTATCTGATCGCATTTGAAACCACTCTTTCGCCTTTCACATTCTAAACATCAAATAACATAATTCAGCAAGATGAGTGCCTTGATCCATTTAATTTTGTGCACATTCCTATTTCTGGAGCAATGACTCTGTGCTTGCTGTTCTTCTAAAACTGTACAAAAGTATTTCCTCAGTCACTTATAGACCTCTCACCATAGAGGTACTTGGGACGTAACTTGAAGAGCGGAAGGAGAAGAAACCAATTCCAGTTTCTCAAACTGGAACCAAGGAGGGCAATAGAAACAGCTGGCTGATACATTGAAATAGTTTGAAATCAGTTCTCACGACCTTAAGAATTCTGTTTTAATGGGATAAATTCTCTTAACTGTTCCAGAGTGCTTTGTTCTCACTGAATTTCAAATATATTTTCCTACTTAAGTGCTTTGTCTGTTAGACAAAGTTTCTGGGTGCCTTATTTTCTCTCACAACATAGACTTTGGTTTCTATTCATTATTCAGCTACAGCCAGAGGACTCTTGTTCTGAATCATAACATTAATGTGGAGGCTGAGATGAATATGAGATGTTCAAAGAATTAAAGAGTCATAGAATCATTAATGTTGGAAAAGATCACAAAGGTAATCTAGTCCAACCATCAACCCATCACCACCATGCCCATAGAATCATAGAATCATTAAGGTTGGAAAAGACCATTAGATCATCAAGTCCAACCATCCGTCAACCCATGTTCTCTCATGCCCTAAAGGAGGATGGAAGTCCAACCAATGGCACCCAGAAAGCAATGTTCCATAACGATAAAACAATTTTGTTTTAAAATGACTCAGAGTGAACTATTTCTGGACCTTAC
This sequence comes from Aquila spilogaster, assembly GCA_024606505.1. Taxonomy (NCBI): domain Eukaryota; kingdom Metazoa; phylum Chordata; class Aves; order Accipitriformes; family Accipitridae; genus Aquila; species Aquila spilogaster. Next base: position 53,074,067 of record JANHGO010000027.1, on the reverse strand, counting down.
TATCCAAAAATAATGCCACTGAAAGTTTCCTAGAACAAATTGCTCCCTAGCAACCTCTGCATTTTTTTTTCAGAGAACATATAGATGGGGGGAGGGGGAGAGAGAATTAATCTACTCTTTTTCCTTTGAAAAAAAACACCATACCATTTCCAAAAACCTCTCAAGAAGGAGAAAGCATTCTGTTAAGAAGCAGCTTGATGAACTCCAGAGTATAGACACACTTAGCCAGGATGACTGAGACTGATATATATACTTTCAAAATTATAGTGGAATTTTATCAAAGGGTTCCTGGAAGTCCACTCAAATACATTTTCTTCTTGCTTGTAAGCAAGTTGAGATAAGCTTCAGAGGGCACAAAGATGCACCTTACTGAAAGCAAGACTGGAACTATAGATAGAAGTGAATGGTTTTGCTCAAGTCTGGAATATAACTATCCCCTTTTCCCTCCCATTCTTGCCCTTCAAAAGCTGAAATTTTTTATACAGACTTAGTTCTCAGACTTTAAAAGGAGTCTGTGTCTGTTAAAGGCTAACAATCTGAGTGCTCATGCTATTACAGTCAGTTCTTTTGGGAAAGTCTGGAAAGTAACTGCCCCTTTGTATCTTACGTTAGTCTCTTCAGCAAGGACAGCAATTGAGTTAAGAGCTGGCATCAGGACTCTGTTCATTGAAGAAATGTAGCAGACTCCCTCTTGTGCAAGTTTGGTTGCAATGTAGCCCTGTAAAAAAAAGTTGGAACCCAGGGATTCAGCTTTTAAATCATAGAGATCTGTATTGAAAATCAAAGTAATGAACATAGAGAGTTTTTATCCCCAAACTTAGACTTCAAATGATAAGAATATTTTGGTCAGCTTTCATAGAATCTTAGAGTCATTAAGGTTGGAAAAGATCTCTAAGACATCTAGTCCAACCACCAACCCATCACCACCATTCCCACTCACAGAATCATTAAGGTTGGAAAAAACCTCTAAGATCACCATATCCAACCATCACTTAATCCCCACCACGGCCACTAAACCATGTCCCCAAGTGCCACATCTCCATGGTTCTCGAATACCTCCAGGGATGATGGCTCCACCACCTCCCTGGGCTTTATAGGAGCTTGGCTCCTTGTAAATGTTCTGAAAAAGCATGCTCCTTGCCACTCACAGTTTCGTAGTTCCAAACAGATGTCCATGGGTTCTGAGCTGACTGTGCCTCAATAATTGCCACAGGGGAGGTGCTATCGATGGTCAGAGTTTGGATGCTGAGGCCAACGTTGACGGTGATTGTCCTAGGGTAGTATTTCCTGTTTACTTTCACATCCTGATACTAACAAACAAAATAGACAGTTTTAGACTTCCTAGTTGTAGTCAGTTATCTCCCCAGAGATTTAGAAAATCACCGCTATAACAGAACAAATGCTAGCCCATAAGGAGCGCCTTCAATGACCACTGCATTGTCAAAATGACAAAAGAGTAAGGCCATAGCATTCTGTAGTTGCTTTAGGAATTATTTTAGTATATTCAGTGAACAATCTTACAATGTATAATTTTACAGTGGTTGTCAAATGGTTTCAGGGTTTTGTGCATGAAAAAGAATTAGATTCTTTTCCTCTAAAGAGAGGGGGAAAGTTCAGGAAGTAGAGAATATAGAAGCAGAGCAGCAATGTATAACTTGGTCACTATACTCACTTGGAATTGAGAAAGAGCTGGAGTCAGCACAAGTCCAAGAAGGACGGTAGCAACAATCTGTAAGGAATATTGAAGGCATAAAAATGTAACTGCAAGTCTGGCCGACAGATCTTGTCATGAGAATCCTTTTTCCTAATCTGATGCTGAGATGTATTCCTTGGATACCTGTTGCTTCCATACTGGTTTTACATCTGTCACCTAAAGTGACTCATCCTCGTTTTATGCTAGAATAACACATAGCGGTAATCTGCACTTTTAAGAGCAGGATCTGAAGTTGCTACAGAGATCAATACGACATTGATACAATATGCAGATATTTTACAAGAGAGAGGAGAGAGAATTTAAATTTCCTCTGCACACACGCATCACAAGAAAGTGGTTTGATCTATAGCATGGTGCTCCAGATTGCAAAAAGCCCATTGGTAAAAATGGGCACTGACCTAGGATTTGTGAGATTGAATCAGCCTTTACAAAGATCCTTACCCCTTCATCTATTTAGACTAATGGGGTCTAAAATGCGACTCTGGAGGAGTGAAACCTCCCTGGAGAGTAACTTTTCACTATAAATGAGCAAAGGCATTTGCAGGGTATAAAGGCAATAGCTTTGAGTTTTAGTATAGAAGAAGAAAGTAGCTTGCATACTCACAGTGAATTTCATCTTGACTGCAGAGCAGATGCAAGTGCAGATGGAACGAACGAGGCAAGCCATCCACCTTATATATGCTAGTCTCGGAATCAGACACAGAATGATTAAGTATGGAAAGAAAATTATCTAGTAATTTGTATCCAAGTCTTTGTGCTATTGGACATTATTTCCTGCCATTTCCTGTTTCATAAATACGGGGGTTACAGTTATGCAAATTCTGGCCTGTCAGTCTGACAATATTATCAGATAAGAATCCATTTGCAGTGAAAAAGGAAATGTGTTTTGCGATAACTTTCTGACATATTTGCTATCTAATTTTGAAAATTTACTTCAAACTTGAGACCAGAGATAATCCAAGGTCATAACAAAATATCCTCACATTAGGGAAAATACACATAGGTTAGAGCCTTTGCACCCTCCAAAACTTACTGGACTTTACCATAGAACCACAGCTTCACAAGAATATACAACCTGAGTGCAACGTTGCCACTGAAAATTGCTTTTCAATAAAATTTCAGCTGAATTACAACGTATGGGCACAAGTCTATGAGTGTCTCTATCATTGTAGGTAGCAACAACAGCTTTTTTTCACCTTGCCACAGCTTATCTTCCATGGCGAAGTAAAAGTTTATTGTGAAGAGGTGAAGATTCACTCAGGGACTTTTTTTAACCGCTGGTTTTATTCTCAAGCTGCTCAGTTTGATTTTGCATGCCATCAATGCAAACTGAGTCTCTCCCAGGGAATCACTGCAAAGAGTCTGAAATTGTCCAAGTGCAATTCAGCACCTTTTTCAAAAACAGAGGGAATTTCTTTTCTCTATGTGTATATCTCTTCTAACCTGTGCTGCAAGAGCAATGGTAGATCAAATTATGGCACAATTGAGGCAAGTCTGCACATTTTAGGGGATTTTTTGATGCACTCTCACACATTAGGTTCTACCAGTGTCCTGGATTTTATTCAGATCTGTTTAATAGATTATTCTGTGGCTTTTTAATTACACTCAAATCATGATTTTGAACCTTTTCTCCATTTGAAAGGAAAGAAAAAGTAAGTTCAGCTGAGCCTTTGTATTATGCCTGCTGTGTGATAGGAGAAAAACAGTGCTGCAGAGATGGGATCAGGAAATTCAAGGCATGGATGGAGCTGAACTTGTCTAGGGATGTGAAAAATAGTGAGACGGAGTTCTTTAGTTGTGCTGGTCAGAAGAGACAGGCAAAGGAGAGTGTACTCCCTCTGATAAATGAGGAGGGAGAACTGACTTGTTGCCTGACCCACCTGGTGGCCTTCTATGATGGAGTGATGGCGTTGATGGACAAAGGGAAGGCAACTGATGTCATCTACTTGGACTTGTACAAGGCCTTTGACATGGTCCACGCCACATTCTTATCTCTAAATTGCAGAAATATGGATTTGAAGGCTAGACTGTTAGGTGGATAAGGAGTAGGTTGGATGATCACAGCCAGAAGGCTGTGGTCCATGGACCTATGTCCAAGTGGAGGTGGTGACAAGTGGTGTCCCCCAGGGGTTCATCTTGGGACCGGTACTCTTGCAGTCTCACGTTGCAGTGTGTAATAATACAGTAATTGGAACCTATATGCATGTAGTTTAAGTGGCTTAGGCAGCAGCTGGACCTTGCTGCTCATGTTCTGTGCCCTCTGGTTGAAATTTTGACCTTAACTGGAGGCAGTAGTGGAGCAGTACTGTCCTTTACTGGGGGCATCATCTGTCAAAGGCGCTAGTAGGCCCCTTGAAAGACATTTCCCAGTGACAAGCTATTGGATAAGTAGAGTGTCTGTTTTATCTCAGGAAAAATGAAGGGTAAAGCTGGAAAAGGAGAAGAAATCCCCAGCAAGTTGGTCAGGAGCTTTGTTTAAATGCTGCAACCACATGGTTACTTTTGTTTGGAGGTGCTAAAATTTTGGGGTAAAGGCAGACAAGCTTTGGTTTTGATTTCATTTTACATTTTGCTGAACAAGAAAGGCTGCTGTATCCTTGACTTTGAGTAACCATTGACTTCTGTGAACAGTAAAGCGATCTCATACGTTAACTCCTTCCAAAATTCCAGGAAAAGAGCATCTGAGAAAGGAGTGGAGTTTTGGAAGGAGTTAACCTATGAGATCTGATATCCTCCAGCCAGCTCCAGTCACTGAATTAATCCTTTCAGATTCATGGAAGAAATGAATTCCAGCCACTTTGCCTTAGTTTTGGCCTAACTACAACTCAACTCTACAATGTCCATCTGCACTGTTGTTTGATTAGGGTGTGTTTTTTTTTGTTTCCTATGTTAAATATTTGTGAAACATTGGGAAATAATACCTATATTCAACTACAAAGTGCATTTCACTTAATGATTCTGCTACTGAAAGCTTGCTTTCTGCGTTTGTATTTGGCTATAATGCACTGCAGTGCATTTTTTTCTTATAAAACATGGTATAACTTAGTATTTTAGCAATAAGTTGAAATTAAAATAATTCACAAATACGCTTGTTTTTATACATATGGACTTAATTCTTTCTGATACGGTTATGCAGTGGGTAACACCACTTGCTTTTAGCAGTGATGGAAACTTTCTTAATGTCAAATCCCTTTGGGAAATACCACAAGATCAGATTTTAAATGCCAAAACTGGAATTTTTAGGAATGGCAGTTTAGCAACTTGGCTTTGGTGTTGCTTCTGCTTTTTAAAAGAGTCAATAAAAACACAGACCAGTGGAGGCTGATGATGCATTTTACTGAAAGAAAATATGCTCCACAAACAGCAGAAGAGAAGACAGATACATGATTGACATTGTGATCAAGATAAGATCATCAAGGAAAAAAAAGGCTTCTTCGTGGGTATGCAGATCTGTGTATTTTCTTCCTCAAGATTTCATCAGGAGAAATTTAAAAATAGCAGTAAATGAGCTTCATATTTCTGAACACGTTTCTGAAGCATGAGTTATCATCCTCTGAGAAGTTTGACCCTGAAAGAAAAGAAAAAAGCTGATTAAATTTGCATTGAGGAAACAGAAGAACAATGTAGGTGACATTTTTCTATCATTACGTTCTACCACCAGAAATGTTGAACTGAACAAAATCCCAATCTAAAAACTGAGTTGCTTCGTTCTAGCTGTATACTACAAGCAACTGCTAGTGCAATTGTCTTAGACAAAAGTCTTATTAATGCTTATTTTGGTATACAAAATGCTATTTACCAGTGTACTCACCAGGAGATGGGAAAGCAAAGTAAGTGGGGACTCCTCTGCACAGTCTTTGAATGCGTGCTCCGTATGGGTACAGGTTCAGGAGTCTGTTGTTAGAGATCACGTAACGATGCTCTATGGGTGGAAGGAACCCAGTGCTAGCTCCCTATTATCAAAGATACAAAGCCAGAATACAGCATTTAGGAAAATAAAATAAAATTGGAGTTCCAAATCCACGGTTTCATAATGCAGAAGAGTTTATTCAGTTTCTATTTATTTAACTTTATGCAACTTTTCAAGTATTTAGAGCAACTCAGCCCTGCTGAGAAACTTCACTTTAGAAACCTTTTCTCATTTGTACCGATATAGAATAATAGAGTCATAGAACCATTAAGTCTGGAGAAGACCTCAAAGATCATCTGATCCAACTGTTGACTCATCCCCACCATGCTCATAGAGCCATAGAATCATTAAGGTCAGAAAAGACCTCTAAGATCATCCAGTCCAACTACCCACCTATCCCCGTGATGCCCACTAAACCATTCCCCAAGACTGATTATCCCCCGTTGGTTAACTTCCTCAGCACTTTCATTCACCAGCTTACCTCAAATCCATTAAATCCTGTGTCAGCTTTGCTAATGATGCAGGTGTTTTTTCCCAGTACCTTGGTTGCGATGAAGCCCTATTAAAAGAAAACAAACAGTTAAAACCAACAGCAACAAAACCATTTCTCTTGTTGCAAACAGGAGAAAGACTATTAAAGAACAATGACAAGAAGACCCCACACAAACAAAAGGCTTTATATAGTGCAGTGAATCATAGGGAAGGAAAATGTTTATCAATGATATTGCCTAGGTGAATGATGGTGGCTAATGACGGACTTTGACAAAAAGTAAAATTGCCTTAACTGGCAATGCCACATGTATGTGATGTTATATTATCTAAGCCACACGAAAATCAGAGCAGCATAAATTATAAAATGGTTAAATGAGAGCATTTTTAAAGCATCACCTCTAAAACCTCATGATCTTGCTGAAGCTTTGGTGTTTCTGAAAAACATCTGGTTCTTTTCCAGTGCTAACCTAAGTGCCAATTAGGATTTTTCAGCAGCACGAGAAGAAGCAGGTTTGAAGCTTGGTCTTTACTGAACTCATGGAACAGTTGTGCAACTTGATTACTTGGTTGGTTGTCCCCACAGATTGTCTTGGACCGCTTGTTCTTACATCAACCATCTTACACCTTAATCAAGAAGAGACCGACCAAGTAACACCAGTGTCTACCCAGTATCAGCTCACACTGTGATCCTTCACGGTAGAAGCCAAAAAGGTGCTTGAGCCATGACGGCAGCCACTTACAGTGTTGGCATCCCAGACGGTTTTCCAGTTATCAGGTGGCCTGATGGCAAACCCATGGTTGCCGAAATGAGGGCGTGGATGGTGTGGAAATTCACCACGGGGTGGATGGCGTGGATTTCCATGATGGATTAGATAGTGTGGATTTTCGCCAGCGGGTGGATGGTGTGGACCTTCATCATGGGGTGGGAGGTGTGGACCTTCATCATGGGGTGGGAGGTGTGGACCTTCACCATTGGGCCTCCTCTCATTCTGGTGTTTGAAAAAAATTAAAGATAGGATTTAGGTTTGGAGATTCCCAGAGGTGTTTCACATCATTGTTCTGGTAACCATACTTTGGGAAATAATTGCTCTTAAAGATCAGAATAAAAGGGAGATAAATTCCAGCCTCAGCATTGCAAAGGCCTTAGTACTTTTGCATCAAACCTTACATTCAGACTTTAGCAAGACCTGTTTTCCATGTATATCTAATGACATCCACTCTGTGAAGACAGGCAGACTTCAACAACATTACTGCTCCAACCCATCCTCCCTGCTCCCTTGTATAGAATATCAGACCAGGAAGAAAAATTGGGAAGAAAACATTTAAACACTGGGTGATTCCCTTTAAAGTTAAAAGCTAAACTTGAAATTCACAGAACAACTTGGAAGAAAAAAAATGCAGGAAAAATGAAATAATTCCTTCTTGTCCTTCCTTTTCACAAGAGGAATTTGCAATAATTTACAGTATTTCACTGTATTTTCCAATCAGATCCTTCATGCTACCATACTACGTTCATAAATACTTAACAGTATTTATGCTAATCTCAAAGTCAGGATTTGTTGCTAATTTCATGTCTGGCTGCTGACATTTTTGCCTCGTATATCAACCACTTAAATATTTTCTCTAGTCTAAAAAAGTGCAATTTCATACTGACTGTCAGATTTCAGAACACAGCTTCATTTTCAGAAATATAACAACTAAAACCCATCAGTTCTTATGGCAGCGGTGCATCATTGCTCTATGCTTACCTCATTGGCAAGGGTTGGAGCCAGGAGAACTCCAAGGAGAACAAGCACAATCTGAAATGAACAATACTTCAAAATATGCTCATCTTACATCAAGTTATTTGCTGCTTAAAATAAGCTTTACTTCCTGCTTAACTTCATGCTCAGTACTTTCCTGAAGTGGAGTTTATCTGATGAGTACATAAATATGCGGATAAATCAGATAATCGATTCATATAAATCACTCTTAACCTTAGAATTATGTTTTGTGCAGATAAAAAAGTTAATTTATATACAGTGGTTTTTTTAATATCTCCAGTCCTGGTTCCTTACACTCTTGGCAAAAGCTGCACTGAAGTATTTCTTCTATTTAAGAGTGAACTTTTCGCTGAGCTTTTTGATTTTCAGAGCAAGCCCACGCAGCATCCATATACCCACTATGAAGGGCTGGAATATGAGTGTACAGCACAGCTGTGTCCTTGGAACACAGCAGAAATGGGACTTAAACAACCTCATAACAGTTCTCATGCATCCAAATACAAAGCTGAGGAAGGTAGGCAGTATATTTCTGTACAAAAGCCCATTGCTACCACTCTCTAAAATTATGTTGTTTCGATGATCACTTGCTTCTTGTTGTTCAGATTTTCTTAAGGTCAGAAGTCCTGCTGGTACATTTTTATATAAGATTCAATACTAAATAGTTTCGTAACAATAATCATTGTGACCAATTGTTATCTTGGAGACAAATATTGAACCCATCACAAATTTCATTGACTTCAAAGGAGAATTTTTAATAGTAAGATCCAAGTGTGACTCAGAGTATTTAATAGTTTGGAAATTATTCTGCAGCAGTTTCAGACCGCTGTGAATACCACTATGCTTCGTACTCTCATACATGCACTTGAGTCTCCCACAGCTCACGGTTCTTCTCTTATGCTCCCGACAGACAGCTGTAAATTAACTTCATATAACTCAGAGACCATTGACTTGCATCTAAGAGTTGTGAATGAGACAATATTGCCCTTCCTAGATTTTACGTGTGCATCTCACTCTTGAAACAGAACACTTTCCTCTTTCATGTTTGGCTAAGCTTATGGAATGAGGTCACTGCCAAAAACGAAATTTCACCCACGAAGTCGCAACCCATTTGGCCTTTTTGCTCTGTAAACCCTACATAATTCAGTGATAGTTCTATAGGTGCCAAGAAAGACTCAAAATAATTTAAAAACTCTCCAACATTAGCAGTTTTATGAGAAAGTGATATATGTACTTACAGCGAACTTCATTTTGATGGTAGATGAGGCAGGTTCTGCTGGTAATTGATGTGTACTCTTACTTCTTATAGAGTAATATCCCAAAGTAAAATGGGTTTACCTTCTTGGCAGGTGTCCTCTGTTCACAGAATCATGACGAGTTTCCTGTGGAAGCAGTCTGATAAGAGCAGGCTTTGATACAAGCCTAATTGAACTCATTACGTATCGAAAGATTAAAGAAATATTGTAATGGTAAGATGAAAGAATTCAACAATAACTTCTAAAAGGAGAAAAAAATCAGAACCAGAAAATGGATACCTAATAAAATCTGTAGTTACACTTTGTCTGATGCAGAACTCAGCCTAATTTTTTTATTCACGGTTCATAACATTTTTAAAGTAGCAGTATTACCACCTCTGTCAAACCTTAAAAGGTGTTAACTCATGTCCCCAGAAATGATGGAGTTGGATCTATGTAATAGAAATTACTGAGTTCTTTTGCTTGCCTTCTGCCCTGAACCCTTTTGCACTGTTTTGTCCTTGAGGATCTGCTTTCCATCCTTGAGACCTGGCCTCTGTGTCTTCACCTATGCACGAAAGTACTAATTACTAATTACAAAAAAAACAAAAAACTGATTACAGAATAAAGGTTTATTCAAGAAAGTGACCATAAACTTGAGATTATTGAAGATAAGTAAGGCAGGAGCAATAGCAATGGGCATTTTATATCAATTGTTATGCAGAAAGTTGATTTCTCATGTTCACCTGAATTTGGTAATTAAATACGGAGCCATAGGAAAAATGTGTTAGCTTTGTTTGCTGCAGAAACTTCCAAAATGTTTGCGCAATATTTTCATTGGCCCATGAAGAAGTCCAAGTTTTGTTGCCCAAGAACATCTTCACTGCTGTGTAATGTACAGAGATACTTAGAATCATAGAACCATTTGAGTTGGAAGGGACCGTTAAAGGTCATCTATAAGGTCATCATACCTACATATCCCCAGATATGGGGTTTGTTTCTTAGATCTGCTGGTTAAAGAAGAAGCAGTTTAAAAGGTACTCATTTAACTACTTGGAAAGCACTTTTTCTTTAACAGCAGCTCTATCAGTTCTCTGTACATCAGTCCTGCACCTTGCAGTAGTTAGTACGGGTTGGCACACTTTGTTTCCTTTGCATTTCTGGAATGGCATGATGGGGATTCTGTTATGAGCTAATGTCTCTGAACCAAATTCTCCAATGCTGTCAGTTGCTGAATAATTGTAATTGAAAAGGTCAGGGAATCTCACTTTAATAAAGAAGATGAGGTCTAATTCTCATTTATACCAGTGAGGGCTCCATCTTATTAGTAACGAATGTCTTGTTGGACTGAAGCACTATGAGTGAAAGAACTGCTTTTCCCTCCCTTTTGCACCCACTTTGCAATTTGCATCAGATGTACAGGACGGTGAATGAAAGTACTAAATTACTGAGCACAAGGATTTCATTCTTCCAGTCAATCTGATTTGTGGATGCTGAATGGAGACCGGCATGTTCTTAGCAAAACATACAGGAATTTATTCTGAATGTCGTGAAACCCTCTCATATTCTCTGGAAATTTAATTCTTGACTAGTTCCCAAGAAACGCATTGAGAAACTGATCTCTGTAACGCTTGTCCCCATGGTGTCATTACTAATGAGTTGGAACACAGTTTGGTCAATTTATTGTAACAACCATCGCCAGTTTGGCCATTATGATGATGTGTCACACTTGGAAGCCTGAATCTCCAGATCTTCCATCAGCTTTTGATTACTGAAGTACTCTGCGTGGCAAACATACACAATTAGAGCGTTTGACATTAAGAATCGCTGATGGAACTAATTACAACAGTAGAAGCCAGGAAAAAGGGCAGGGAGGGGATGCATTTACAGTATGAGATCTTGTTCTTTTTCCAACACAAGCTTGTATTTCTCTGTCTGATTGTTAAAGCTCTGATCAAAGCATTCTCTGTTTCTGTACTAAGTTCTTGTACCACTGTGCAGCAAACTCCCGAGGCTGAGGACTGTTTAACCCTAGAGTTCTAACCCTGTTCTCAACCTAGTTTTTCATTTTGCACACACATACAATATTCATGTGTGGGGTTTTTTTTTCACACCTTATTGTACAGAAAGAATAAAATATCCATGGATTAATCCTGGAAGCTTGTTTTTTTGACTACTGAATGTGACACATTCTGCTTGCCCCATCCATGGACAACATGGATTTTTCTAGACTATGTCACCCCATCTTGATCCCATGTGTGGCGTGCCCAGATGAATGCAAACATAAGCATAGAGAATTTTGTTGCTTTTTGAGGCGTTGCTTCATTCTTTACTTTCCTCCCACTACCTACTCACTCCCTGATAAAACAAATATTTATCAAAAGAACATGAAAAAAAGCGTTAGTCACCAAGAGAGTTTGTTTTGATAGTATTATTCCCACATTAACTTGATTAAATCTCTCTCCCTCATATGTTGAAATTCCTGTTTGCTTATCAGACATGAACTGAAGTTATACAAGTATTCTTTTCATACGATAGTCAAGGTTTGTTTGTTTAAATGATTTTTACTGGATGGTGGTGTCAAATAATGTGTCAAATTCTTCTTGTGATTTTCATGACATGGATTAAGAGTAATTCTGTAACTTAATAATATTTTATTGAGTTAAATTAGAATGCATTAAAAAAAAAACTTGGCCTTATGAAATTAGCTGAGAAATAAGTTTCTTGCAACAATATACATTTCTGTGCTGTAGTAATATATCTCTTGTTCCGAATAAGCTTCTCTTGTGCTGATAGGACCAATCTGACAGCAAGTGTAACAGCTATCTACATAGAGTTGTTAAGAATCATAGAATCATTAAGGTCAGAAAAGACTTCTAAGATCATCCAGACCAACCATTCATGTGGGGAAATGTTTGAAAGTCTTCATTTAGATCAAAATTAACCAAAGCAAGACTGACTTGAGAGAGTGGGTACCATCATGATGTGAGATAATGGCTTCAAGTTGCTCCAGAGGAGTTTCAGGTTGGATATTAGGAAAAATCCCTACTCCAAAAGAGCGGGTAGGCAGTGGCATGGTGTGCCCAGGGAGGTGGTGGAGTCAACATCCCTGGAGGTGCTCAAGAACCATGGAGATGTGGCACTGAGGGACATGGTTTAGTGGCCAATACTGGTGGTAGGTGGATGGGTGGAGTAAATGATCTTAGAGGTCTTTTCTAACCATAATGATTCTATGACAATTTCAGATATATTACTGGGAGCTGTATGGATTTCAAGTTACAGACATGAGCCAACCAGAAGTATGTTCTCTCTTGCAATAAGGTTAATTAGTCAAATGCTTTTTAGAAAGTAACCATTTATTTCTGGCCTCATCTGATTGGATCAGCAGAATTCACTCCATACAACATACGGTGGAAATCATGAGATCATGGCCACTGTTGTACGTCTCCTTCACTAAATACTGCTAATTAATCTACTCCCGTGTGTGGCTTAGGAGAGCAGAAGCTCATGCTTTAATGCCATGGCAGTTTCTTGAAAGAAATTAGTATATAAAGACATAGTGAATACTGGAAATTTAATTTAATATTAATTTAAAAACTTTTACAGCTTTTCATTTGGGCTTGTGCATGAATCCTGCTGCGAAAGGTTGTAATCTTGCAAACAAATAACCATTTGAAAAGAAGGGGCAGGGCTAGCTTTCAACAGGGGGACAACACCAATCTAATCTAATTTAAACTAATCTAACCATGCTTGTCACAATTTCATGTGTGTTTGTATTTATGTTCTGATATATTGCTTAGCAGCACGGCTTTGTTACACTGGAGATAACATTTTCCATGCAAAGTTGCGTGGTGTAAAGCAAATGCATGCAATTTGCTTTTATACTGAGGCTTGTTTGTAGGCCTGGATGACCTCTTTCACCTTTTCTTCAGATGATTAATGACTGTTCAATGTCTTCATGAATGGTCTGGATAATGGGTTAGTGTGCACCCTCAGTAAGTCTGCAGATGACACAAAACTGGGGAAGTGTCAGATTCACTGGAGGGCCATTCTGCTGTGCAGAGGGACCTGGACAGGTTGGAGAAATGGGTTAATGGGAACCTCATGAGGTTCAGCAAAAGTAAATGCGAAGTCCTACACCTGTTGTGAAGGAATTTAACAACCCCAACCCCCCCCAGCTGGAAGTAGCTCTGCAGAAAAGGCCTTGGGAGTGCTGGTGGACACCAAGTTGACCATGAGCTAGCCATGTGCCCTTGCCATTAAGAAGGCTAACAGTATTCCTGGCTGCATTAGTCAAAGTACTGCCAACAATTTAAAGGAGGTGGTCCTTTTCCCCTATTCAGTCCAAGTGAGGGTGCACCTGGGATACTGGGTCCAGTTCTGGGCCTCCCAGTACAAGAGAGACCTAGATAGACTGAAGAAATTCCAGTGTAGGGCCGCAGAGATGCTGAAGGGCCTGGAGCACCTCTCATATAAAATAGCTGTCAGTGTATAGCCTAGAAAAGAGAAGGCTTAATAGACATTTCAACGAAGTATATAAATACTTGAATGGAGGATGCAAAGAAGACAGTGAAGCTCCTTCCAATGGTGCTCAGTGGAGCACCCTGGAAAACAAGAGGTTCCATGTAAGCATCAGAAAGCATCTCTGTGCTGTGTGGGTCACAGAGAACTGGCACAGGCTGCCCAGAAAGATGCTGGAGTCTCCTCAATGGAGATCTTCAAACCCAACTGATGTGGTCCTGGGCACCAGCTCTGGTGACCCTGCTGGAGCAGGTGGATGAGACCAGATGGTCTGCAAAGATCCCTTCCAATCTCAACCATTCTCTGATTCTGTGACTAAATGACAGAAATCTGTTGGCTCTTGAGCTGGATTCTCATTTTGTGAGAAGGGAATAGGACTCAGTTATGACGTTTCAGTAAAAAGTAATGTGCGATCAGTCAAGGTATGTGCACTGAATGATGTGGAGTTATAGGACAAGTGGTAATGTCCTCAAGTTGTGCCAGGGGAAGGTTCAGGTTGCATACTGGGAAAAATTTCCTCTCAGAAAGAGTGGTCAGACACTGGAACAGATTGCCCAGGAAGGTGTTGGAGTCACCATCCCTGGAGGTGTTCAAGAAAAGGTTAGAAGTGGTACTGAGCAGTCAAGGCATGGGTTGATAGCTGGGCTAGGTCTTAGTGGTCTTTCCAACCTGAATGATTCCATGATTCTATGAGATGAGGAGCCCAGAGAAGGTCATAATCAGGGGAGAACACTCATGGCAATGTCCCATGGTCATTGACATTTGACATAAGATATAGGAAACAGTTGAAACTTTAAAGGAGGAATCTCCCTCCTGCTTCTTTTGTGGCCACGTGTGAACCACACATTCTCCAGAGTTTCATGTCACTCCTTTTTGCATTGAGGAGGAAATCAGTAAACCAGGTTGTGTCTGTGAAGCAAAATTGTTACTTCTAACAATGTCACTAATTTCAGTGCATGTGATACATACCATGGTGCCTGAACAAAAACGAGCAATACTTCTTGTTAGGAAAGATCATGCATATACTAGATGGAAAAACAGCCGAAAAGTTGGTCTGTTCAGTAGCTGACACGTAAGCATGCGTGGTGCTGGTGTTCTTTTCCAGGATTTCTCTGAAGACTATCTGGCTTTTAGGAGTTGTTTTTCAGAAGACAAAATGCATATTGTATGAATGAATAGCAGAGTTGTTCCTGATGTCCTTTTGTTCTAGACAATATCCTGTTAAATATTAAAAAAGTGAAATAGAAGGAGTGGAAATTCCACTAAAGTTTAAACCAGTAAACAATAGCTATCTGGGGAGTGATTAATCACACAAAAGCTGATATATTGACTGCTTTTAACATATCGAGATCTGGTTATCTATGCCAGCCCAAAATTTCAGATATGAGATACCCTGGCATGTAGATATGGACTTGTTGTGGTCAGTGAACAGTTCTGTCAAGTGTTTCCCACACCTACTGGATGATATAAAAGTTGAAGGTCTCTGGAGTTTTCTTGAGTTCCTATCCTCCACAGCCTCTTGCTGAAAGAAAAATGAAGGCATTTGTAAGTATATATATATTTTATTCCATTTATATTATCAGAAGTTCATTTTAAAATAAAAATATAGAAAAGAAGATTTTGGGAGTAGTGGTGCAGTACTGGGACTAACGGGATCTGTGTATTTGGGTTTTTTTTGGTTGTTCATTGGGAAAGCTCCCTGAAGTCAGTGGGAACATTATTTCAGAGGAGAATGCAGAACCTGATCACAGTTCGTAAGGGGGATTTAATTATGATTAAACAATTCCAATTGTGGAGACAAATTAAGAAGTGACCTATCATGTGAATTGGAAAGATGCAAATAATGCCATAGTTGTTCTGCATTTTTACTATTAGAAGCAAAAGAAAGCTAATATCAGGAATATTACAGAACTATTACAGTCACAGAACTGTGACTGTGTTAAACTAACACGTGTGGAGGGGATAGTATTTCAAAGTGACGGTATAGCTGCTCACCTCACTTCATGAACTGAATTTTTTTGTCTCACCTTGTTCATTGATATGGCACTGCCCGGTGTTTCTGTTGGATGAAATGCTCATTCTTCTTACAGGCTGCAATTCTCATTTTGCTGGGAGTCTTCTGGACTCAAACTTCTGCACTGGAGGTAAGTAAACTGTCAAGCCTACTGGTGCATGTACTTTAAGATGCATTAGATCGCTGGGAAGGGAGGAATATAATAGGAAGAACAGAAGAAACTAAAATGATGCTTATTGCCAAGCACAGAATAGCTTTAATCAAAGATGACGAGGCAAGAAGTCAAAGAGGCAGTTCTGTGCAGCTGTGTAGTAGCAAGAAATATAGGCAACATAGGTCCCCTTGGATCAGCCTAAGATTGGAAGACTTGCAGCCTTCTCTGCTGCCATGTACAATAACTGGGATACCCCACGTATTTCTCCTTGGGCTGTGGTGTGGGTCTGTCCCCTCCCCTCTCACCATGACTCAGCCTCTACACAATTAGTCCCCACCTCGAGTGCCTCCTGAGATTCCTAGAGAGTTGTTAAAGGATTTCACATTTGTATGAAGCAATCACGATTGTTGGTATATATCCTTGGTTTATACTGTGCCTTTAAAAGTGCAAAACCAGATGAACGACTGTTTTATGCTTTTTACCAAAGAGTTATTTCCTGCCGGGACCTAACAATGAGTATGTCACCGGGTCTATGACCATTGACAACAAGAAGAACTATGCTGATGTCCATGTCCGCTCTGGCTTGTACTCCTCTGACACCATTTTTGACTACCAGCATGTAAGTAAACCTAAGAGTCTTCCTAGACTCTAACAGTCTCTATGAGGAAGTTTGTAAATTCAGATAAATCGTTTTGGAGTATTTTCATTATGAATTGCCCTGAAACACAGTTTCTTTGAAGACTCCCCTCACTTTTCCTCTTCTGCAATTTCTATTTCACACATCTGATGATGCATTTTTAAGAGACTTGTGATGATGTGGTTGTGAAAGTGAGAAGAATGTCACTGATCTCAATGCAAGAGAGTCAAGAACTGGCTGCCATCCCTTGTGTATTGCAAGTGGGGCAGGAGTCCATGGGAAAAAAAGCACTCAAGTCTTACAGACAGACATTAAAGTCTCTTCCATTCCCCAAAGGTGGCAATGCAAATGAGAAGCCATTCCACGATAGTGTAAACCACCTCATGTTTCTCCTGGATGGCCCTAAAGAAGAGGGTGAATCAACACACGTTAGTGGTAACCGTTTTTAGTGAATTGCTTCTGATTTATTTTATTTCTTATCACAGGGATATATTGCAACAAGGTTGTTTTCACGACGTGCCTGCTTCATCATGAAAATTGATGAAGCTTCCATCCCCGAGCTGCAAGAGATTGGACGCCAGGCTTTTGAGAGACAGGTGATTTTGTAGAAAAATTCATCCTGTATACAAAATAAGTCCACTGTGTGCAAGTTACAGGGCACTAAGAAGAGCTGTTGTTCTTGGGAATGTCTTTTAGTGGTTAGCAATGGCGGAACATATCTGACAAAATAGAACTTCAAGGAAATATCATAGAGATATTTCAATATCTATATGAATATCTATATGTCTTTTAGTGGTTAGCAATGGCGGAACACATCTGACAAAATAGAACTTCAAGGGAATATCATAGAGATATTTCAATATCTATATGAAATGCCAATATTTTGTGCTTGACGTCATTTGGAATAGTTTTGTTTGCAGAACAGAACTTAGAAATCTATTTACTTTGACCAAACTGTGATTTTTCTGGCACAACTTAGGACAGTTCAACAGCAGCACTTTTGCCATTGCACTTCTTACAGCCCTTATGGAATGGGAGGATTAATGTATTTGGAAACTGCTAGACTATACAATCAATTACGATTTAGTAATTACCAATACAACTCAGCTTAATTGTATTAATAGAAATAGTATCTAGTGAAAATTGTTTCTGAACAGGTTGAAAAAAGAATGTTTTAAAGCATAGATTCTTTAGCTATGGCTTTGAACGAGGCAAAGGGAGATTTTAGATTTGGGGCTTTTTCTCAAAGGGTACCTCAGCCACATGAAACCAAAGTTACGTTACTAATGACATCTACTATTTTCTCTTTAGACTATGAAGAAAATTTATTCTCCAAAAGTTATGTGGGTACAGTTTCAATCTGGTAATGCCATGTTTGGGGGTGTCAGAGAGTGGTTTCTCTACGGTAAACCCATTGAACAGCTCTGCAAGGGTCTACCTCTCTACAAGCTTTCAAAGAGTGAACGTAAGTAGGAAAAAGAAAATGTTTCCATCCTTTAAAACTAAATCCATGTGGCACCTTTGTGAGGCAGGGACATATTGTCCCATTTTGGGGAGGAGGAGTAAACTGCCTAGCAAAATTGAAAGAGTAAGGCTCCGGGATGCTTTGGAAAATCCATTAAGGCAAGTTTTGCCATCATTTAGCATCTAAATATCTGGAACAGCTGTTCCAGAGTGGTTTGTCCAGTGTCACAGAGGACTCAGTTGTATCCGATAGTACGGTGGTCCCACAATGCTACCTGCTGCATACTGTGAGGAGCCCAAAGGTGATTTAAAGCCATAAAAATGTTTCCTTTCTTTGAGTTATGCCATAAAAATTTTCTACAGTGTTCACTGAGACCGGCAGGAGCCTTGAACAAGGGCATGATTGGGGATTGTATTTATGCATTTAACAGACTCCTCTTTGGTGGACATGAGGATCTTGTCACTGAAAATGCCTTTGCTTTTTGTTTTTGTTTTAGCACTAACTAATTCCAATAGCTGTGCCAGCGCAGGAATTCCATCCATTCTGGGCATTAATATCTGTGAAAGACTCGCGAGGAACTACTGATCTGGACAGCTCTTCCACATGGAAATGGCTCATTTCTCTATGTCCTTTTCTGATGGTACACATGTTCTTAAACTGGAAGAAAACAAAATCATTTTACCTGTACTAAGCTTTGAAAACAGTAAACATATGCTCTACAAATAAAGATAACGTTGTAATTCAAATGCTTTGTCTTCTTTCTTCATTAAAAAGTGGAATGGAAATAAAGTAGTGCTTCCTAAAGGTTTTCCCCCAGAAAAGATATATTTTGCTTTGGTGCATTTGTATACTTAGGCTGCAAGATGACATAGGCAATGGTTCATGCTAATTGAGAAAGAGTAAAAGAATAGGTTTTCCACTGAAGAACTTCCCTTTGGCACCAGCACCCATGGTCTTCAGGGACTGACTCACATATGTTTGCTAGTGGGAAGGAGAGAGGGACTGAGGAAGCAAGTGAGCAGATAGAAGAAGGGAGGGAGCAAATATATATTGCCAATTGTCAGGGGAATATTTCATACTATTTTTAATCAGATTTGACTTAAGAATTATTGTTAGAGTAGTGTCTGAAACAAAGCCCCAGGGAGGTGGTGGGGTCACTGTCCCTGGAGGTGCTCCAGAACTGTGGAGATGTGGCACTGAGGGACATGGTCAGTGGGCATGATGGGATGGGTTGGGGTTGGACTTGGGGATCCTAGAGGTCTTTTCCAACCTTTATGATTCCATGATTCTGTGATATCTCTGGAGCTGATTGAAATACAAGATGAGATTGCATTGGTGATGCCCATGTGCTTTCCTCATGGATCTCAGCAAATGGTTGAGATCACATATGTGTGCTTGGTGTGTATTTTGGAGTAGAAGACTGAATATCTGCAGTTTATTGGAGCCTTGCTGCCAAATGGCAAGGCATCCCTTTGGAGTCCAGGAAGATAGCCTCAGGTCCACGATTAGTTACTTTCAAATCGGGCTCCTGGTCAAGCCATCTGCTGTGTATTAAAAGAGCATTTTATCATCTGATGGTAAAACTATTCTTTTGGATTAATCACAACAGCCCACAGGTTCTTGGTGATTCAGATAATATTTGTGGAGAGTCAAACTTTGATAATTAAATCCAAGATTATTTATGTGTATCTCCAAGATACGGCATAGTTTGTGTTTGGAAGTGAAGTTCACTGGTGGGAAGTGGAACTGAGACTTGAAGTTGTGATGTTCTTGGCTGTTGCACAGAAGATACAAAACACCTCAAAGCACTCTTCGATAGCGCTGCTTATGGAGAGTGTTCATGTGGGTTCTGACCTTCAAAACTTACCTTGTAGTTGCAAGATACAGGGAGAATATTCTTTAAAAACTAAGGCCTTAAAAAACTAAGTTGGAAGCCATAATCTTGTTTCCATGTGACAACCGCCACATTTCAGCCCCTTCCTTGTGTATTCTTCTGTCATGACAAACCCCTCAGAGTCAGATGAGCTCTGCATATGTAGAAAATAAGTGCTTTAATTATCTCACGCTGTGTATAGCTTTGCATTATTTCTCTAGTGATGGTGGCCTGGCATCAACTACAACTGAGATTGAAGTAGACCCCAAAGGAACAAACTGATAGAGCATTTGGAGAGGCAAGTCTTATCATTCTATGATTACTATTAATTCTCTGATTATTTAATTCCAGTAAGATATATAAATGCTAAATTACAAATAATTCTATCATTAAGTTGTTAAAAAATAATTAGAATTAGTCAATGCAATTTGGTTTTCTGTCGAACTGCAGTATTGATGAATCTGAACATTTTGTGCAGCGTAGTAATGATCCTTTGAGACTGCTCCTGTTGCTAATATTATAATCAAAATTAGTGGCTTTAAAGCAACACTCTGTACTACACTTGTAGTTATTAAACAAAGCGTGTTCTCACATATGTAAATAAGGTCTGGTTAGAACAACAGGGTGGTTATACACAGCCGTAAAAGATGCAGGGCCAGAGAATAAGAGCAGTACTCTGTGAAGTCCTGTTCTCCTCTTGTGTAATTGCTTACAGATGCTGAACACTGTTCTAAATGGGCAAAAAAAAGGATGAATTGCTGCCTTGATATTATTGATGGGAAACTGAAGGACAATCTATCCTGTGCAATTTAGACCTTGAACCCAATCCTACTGGCACCACTAAAATATCACCAATTTCAAAGATCATACAAGAAATGGCTGCAGAGCAGAGGAAATTAATTCAGAGTTTGGTTACTGTAGCCACAGGACAAACAGAAATGTACACCCACTTCCGAACAAAAGCAAAAAAAAAGGACCTATGCATGAGAAAAAAATGTTGATATTGTATCTTTTTGATACTGTAGTTGGCCAGTGCTGTTTCCTGCTGACTGTGCCACCATTTGCCATATGTTCTGTGTACCCATTTTATACTATAATTAATCTATTTTCACAATTCTGCAAGGTGATGGATGTTATTGCTGGAGTATAGCAGAAGACCAAGTAAGTAAAAAGCAGCAACAAGAGGTGAAGTATCCCTGGAGATATATATGGTCCATTGGTTGCCTTAAACAACTGTAGTCTGAAACTGTTTTCAATCTTTAAACCCACAGCCTGACAGCAAAGTTCTGAAGTGAGTGTATAATCTGATAAAAAAGTAAAACTTAGCACTTAATTTAAGCATATATTCTATATATTATGCAGCATCTGCTATCACAGAGCTTGTTCGATATGGGTCATCTATTGATAAGGATCTTCTAGTATTGTGAATTCTGAGACCTCCATCTGGAATGGATGGAAAATTCCCACTGCTTTCCATGAAAGGAACCCATAGAGCATAGAACCCATTGAAGTTCCTAAGTGGAGAGCAGCCAGCAGCCACTCTCAGAAGTAATGGGACAGAGTTACGTTCATAGTCAACAAAGGAGAGTGCTATTGCCAAAGGTTAATGTGCAGAGTTGATTGTGCATGAGGCTGATTAGCCTTAAGCATAAGATATACACCTGGAAAACAGCACAGGCGTTTGGCATATCTGCATGAGGGCATGTGAAGGGCTCTGGTGATCCCACCAGGACTGGAACCCAGATCTACCATGAAAATGAGGAAAGGAGACAGGGCACAAGCGTAGATGTTAATGAGGCATTGGTAGAAGGAGTCTAGAAGAGTATGGTGGAAGGAGTCTAGAGAAGACTATTGTGATGTGACTCTTACCATCCTGAAAGTTGTCATATCTGTCCAAGAGCTTTCCATGCAAGTAATACTCATTCTGGAGGTCTGGATAGCTTTTCATCTGATCCCTTCCTATAAAAAGTGTAGAATATATGTAGAAGTGAATGCATTGGGAGTGTGCCTGAGTGAGTGTGAGTCTGCACGTGCAAGCACACTGTCAGCATTTGTTAAAACAGCATTTATCCTAGGTTGAAATATCATAATAATCCTGGTTATTCACTTCCAGCTTTTTAAAAGCCAAAAAAGTTTTCAAAAGCATGCCGGGAATTCAAGCAGTGGTATCATCGGATACACACTGACAGGCAGCTAAAATACGTGAAGCATTTGGGGGTGGCAGAATTAGCACACATTCCAGTCACATCTCCGTGTCTGCTGCAATTAACCTTTCTTGATCCTTTATATCAGCGGGCAGGAAGCATCTCTGGTTCCTCACTGCCAAGGACACCAGTTTATCTGGTCACCTGTGCTGCACATTAGGGTCTTTTTAACACTGGACTCATTTAACAGAGAACTTCCACGCCGTAAGTAGTGCACAAGACTACTTCCCAAGGTCAATTTGTGACCATTTTAAAATCAGAGATTAACCCAGAAACTCCTACTCAGGTGAGCAATACCATTGAAATGAAAGAGACTGTTAAAATTAGGATTGACAGATTTTCCTGTAGATACTGTCAGTTACAGGAGTTGGACTTGATGATGCTTATGGGTCCCTTCCAGCTTGGGATAGTCTATGATCCTATATGAGGACAAGTTTTCCAGTTTGCATCAAGCAACAAGGAGGAATAGCTTATCAACACCAGCAAATTTTGATTTATAGGACTGAATTCTCTTGAAGTCATTCAGGCTGAAGAATTAAGCCCCCTGCTTGAAACAAGAATTGTGCTGTCTGGGCCAGCAAGCCAAGGATGTGAATCTGATGGCCCTCGTTTTGCTAAGTCTTCCCACCCTTTTAGTACTAATGATGCATAGTAGTGGGGAAAAAAAACCTCAACAAAACAACATGGCAAGATCCATGTGCAAGAAGGAAAGAGGAGTTATCTCACTAAAGGGAATGTATTTGCTTAGAATCAAGGTGCCTAATTTTACATACTCAGATCTTAAATTATTGGCCAAAGAGGAGGTGAGCTTGGCTTTGCAAAGTCATGTGTTCTGTATAAGGGAATATCTTGGCCAATGGACCACAACAGACTCTCCAAGGCATGTAGTCCAATCCTGATGGTCCACACTTGCTTTCTTCTTGAGGTAAGAGCTGAATGTGATTTTGATTGACCACTAGATGGCAAATTGTTACAGCAATCTCAATTGTTAATGTTTTTTTCTTTGTATTTCAGTGAGAGTCCAGGGTTGTTAGTAAGTGAGACCTTGATCTGACTGTGCTAGTGAAAACAATAATGAGCTGCAAACTATAACACCAAAATAAAATAAAATAAATACCTATCTCATAATATTAGTTATTATTTCTCTTTCATATATGTATGCATATTCCTTTAACTAATAAAGCATCACAGTTGCAGAAGGTTCACTAATCAGATTTCAGTTCATTATAGAAACGCAAGTAGGAAAGGTTCACACAGTTTAAATTGAATCTTCCCTGCTTCAGAAAAGGGATACAGCAACAAATGAAAGATAAATTGCACCAATGGCATCATGACACTGACCACAGGTAAGGAGAGGAGCCCCAAAACTCCCACATCCTCTGTATCCCCCTTGCTTGTTGGATAGAAGCCATTGCTTGTTGGATAGAGAAGCAGATGTATCATACAGATACACAGACCCAACGGTGGTAGCCATTAACCTTTCCATCCCATGCATGGGAAGAAGGGGTTGTTTTCACCTAAGGACACTCCCTGACTGAGAAATTTGCCCTGAGTGCTCCAGGAGGTGTTTGACAGTGTCACATTAAGTGGTGTCCCTGGGCGCAATGCACTGAGAGCTGAGCCAGAGCACTCTGCCACTCATTCCTGATAAGCAGAGCCCTTTAACACCAGGGACTGCGAGGGGCTTGTTCCATGCTCTCAATGAGATAAGCTGCCATCCACGCTTCACAAGACACTCCTATCTGCCAAGGCACTCTGAGAAAAACTGGGAGATGTGCAGTCCAAGTTGCAATCTTAAATGTGGGGGCATGGTAGAAAAGACAGAATTTGATACTCAGTTGAATGAGAAACGTAAGTGAGGAAGGCTGCTGACCATCCTAAATTATCCAGTATAATTCCAGCCCTCAAATTACAGAATCTGAAATGTCATACATTTTAATTCCTTCAATTTTTAAGGCTGCATTTTGTCAATATTTGTGAGGTGGATTACTCCCTTCTACTGTCACATAAAATTCAACCTCCTTTTTTAGTTCCAAGCCTAACATCAAATAAACAGAACAAACATTAGACATGCTTGTCTCATTTTTCTTCGTGTTTTGTTGATGTGATTACAAGCTGTCGGCTTTGTAAGAGCCATTTCATGCTGAGATATCACCCAACTGCCAGAAAATATTCCAGCTCTGCCCAGTAGTCGAGTTGTTAATTAAATAATTTTGAGTTATTAATCGAAGTTGTCACCAATATGATTTCTGATGAGCGGAGCCCATTTCCTTCGAACTCATTGTTATAGATGAAAAATTCTAAAACAAGGGACAGGATTTTATTTAGCCATTGCCCCCGAGAGCTTTGTCTTTTTAGGGCTGTGGGAGCATTTCAATGGAGTTGTCATTATAGAAGGCTATTCCTCAATGAGTCCGCTTGGACAGAGCTGGCAAAGGGGAACGGCTCTGGAGAATTCTGCAGAGTTTTGTCTTGGAGTCTTGCTTCTGTCAGTGTCACTGAGGGTTGCCTGAAGTTTAACACCCACATGAATCCAAAACGCCACCAAATAACAGGATGATGAGGGAAGGAATTTCAACAATGTGAAATTAAAACTTTCTCTTGACCCTTTTCTATTAAGCTGTGCTGTTAAATGTGATAAGAAAGCAGCAGAGGCAAAACTCCTGGTATTTGATAATAATTCAATTAACATGTCTGTTAATTAGCATTACAATACACTTTCTTTGTGAAGATCTCAGATATTGATATACATTGATAAACGTGTTTTTGACTGTGTCCCATTGGATTTCATTTGTTAGACTAAATTAATAAATGATGTGACCTTTAAAGGCATTGAGTTTTAAGTGGTCTTTTTTATATCCTTAGGGCATATGCACAGATGTGCACAGATATGCATACTCTCAGATAATGGGTGTGGTGACAAATCAATTAATTTCTTGAGATGCCTCCCATCTCTAAAAGGATATAAGCCAGTGTTAAGCATAGTGCTGCTGGAAATACTCATATTAAGGTAACTTTGATCACTCGTGTTTGTATGTTTTGAGGAGAGATTAAAATGAAATGCTGAAATGTGCAGAACCAGACACAAGAGCAAAGGACTTAATCGTTCTCATGTAAGGATCTAAGGATTTTCTATATCATTCCCTCATGACAAGACTGAGCTATGCACTTGACTGCATGCTAGTCCAAGTTCCCCAATTAAATATGAAGAATTCCCAAGTTACACTGGAAATGGATGCTTTTCCAGACATAAGGAGCTTGGGCAACGAGGCCATGTGCTCACAGTGAATGTGACTGACAGGACACTGACAAGAAGGCAATGTCCAGCTATTTTCAGTCTTCTTTCTGTTTCAGTGGCTGAGGTTTTATGCTGAAGAATCTCTGCTTATCACTGTTTATCGTCCCACCGCATGGCCAATGACCTACAGTTGAGAGCAGGTTGCAGTAGTGCAAATGCACAGGGGACTCCTTTCCCTGTGATTTTCTTTTCTTTTCTTTTCTTTTCTTTTCTTTTCTTTTCTTTTCTTTTCTTTTCTTTTCTTTTCTTTTCTTTTCT
>JANHGO010000027.1:53035651-53048432 GCA_024606505.1 Aquila spilogaster | reverse complement strand
TGTGAGTATATCCATTTTTATTGAACTTCTCTATCCTTTTGGTTTTTTACAAATAAGAAACTTTTAGAAGATGCTCATGTGGTATGGTACTGGGACTAACGTGATCTGTGTGCTGTTTCTCTGGGTTGTTCAGTGGGAAACGTGCATTTCTTGGGTGTAGAGTAATCCCCTTAGAGTCAGTGGAATCAACATTTGAGCAAAGAGTGCAGAACTTGATTACAATCGAGAAAGGGGATTTAGTTATGATTTAATAATTACAGTTGTAGAGGCAAATCAAGAAGTAACATGGCATCAAGGAGGGACTTTTGAAAAATACAAAGAATGTAATGATTAAGTTATCGTTCTGCTTTTTCAGTTACAGGCAAAAGAGAGCAGAGAGCCTAATAGCAAGAATTTTACAATGAAGAATTGTAATTGTTTTCAACTAATACATGTGTTAAGTGGGTAACTTTTCAAACAGACGCTACAGCTGCTTCCCTCAATTCATGAACAGTTTTGTGGGGGGGTTTTTTATGGCACTGCCTGGTGTTTCTGTTGAGTGAGAACGCTTATTCCTTTTACAGGCTGCAGTTCTTGTTTTGCTGGGAGTCTTCTGGACTCAGACTTCTGCATTGGACGTAAGTAGACTGATAAGCGTTCCAGTGTGTGTACTCATTTAAAATGTATTGGATCCCTGGGCAGGGGGCAAATGTAATAGGAAGAAAAGCACAGAAGACACTAACAAGTTGCTTATTGCCAAGTGTAGAGAAAAATAGCATTTGCCAAAGGTGACAATCATATAAGCCAAGGAGGCGGTTCTGCACAGGTGCACAGTAACAAGAAATCTGGGGAGGCATAGGTTCCCTTAGCTCAAGCTAAAATCTGGAGACTGTTGTTGTCTCCTACCAGTCCCTGCTGCCACACATGATGACTGGGATGCCCCATGTTGTTTTTCTTCAGCCTGCAGTGAAGGCTTGTCCCTTCCTTTCTCACCCTGATCCACTCTTGGATAATTATTCTCTACCTCAAGAGCTACCTGAGACTGCTAGAGAGTTGTTAAGGGATTTAGTATTTATGTAAAGCAATCAGACTTGTTTGTTTGAGAGAAACCATTTGTTTAGATTGCACCTTTTAAAGGTGTAAGCCAGATGATGAACAATGATTTTGTGTTTTTTACCAAAGACCTTTGTACTGCAAGAACCTGGCAATGACTATGTCACTGGAACTATGACTATCTACAATGAGAACCACATCGTTGAAGTCAATGTCCGTTCTGGCCTGTACTCCTCCGATACTATTTTTGACTACTCACGTGTAAGTAAATCTAAGAATCTGCCTAGACTTAATCTCTGAGGAAGTTATTAAACTCAGAAATTATTTTAGTGTATTCTTGCCATAAGTTGTCCTGAAACACTGTTTCTTTGAAGACTCCCATCACCGTTCCTTCTCTTAGGCCATTTCTGTTTCACCCATATGATGGTGTAGTTTAAAAGACTTGTCATGAAACCTGTGGTGGCAGGTCATGAAAGTGAGAAGAATGTCACTGACCTCAGAGAGGTCAGAGTTGAGAATGGGCTGCCGTCACTCATGTATAGCAAGCGCAGCAAAAGTCTGTCGGAAAAGATAAATTTTGAGTCTTACGGACAGACGCTAGTGTGGGCAGGTTGCTTCTGTTCCCCAAAGGTGACAATGTAAATGCAGAGTCATTCCACAATAGCAGTCTGGGTAGCCACTTCATGTTTCTTCTAGACTGTCCTAAGGAGTAGAGGGAATCAACTAATATTAGTGGTAGCCATTTTTAATTAACTATAATTTTTTTTTTAAATCACAGGGGTATATTGCAACAAGGTTATTTTCACGAAGTGCCTGCTTTATCTTGAAAATAAACAAGGAATACATTCCAGAGCTGGAAGAAATTGGACGCCTGGCTTTTGAAAGACAGGTGACTTTGTATCGAAACCTGTACTGCATACAAGAAAGGCTACTGGATAAGAGTTGTGTGGTGTGATGGGAGCCCTCTGTTCAGCCTTTAAGAACGGCTCTTCTTAGGAATGTCTTTTACTGCATTAGCAATGATGAAGCAGATCTGACAAGACAGAACTTCAAGGGAATATCATATAGAACATTCTTTTAAGATAATGAACAATCATGGCCCCCGCTGCGGTTTTATAGTGGATTGTCATTGTGACTAGAACTGTAAGATCCCTTGTCCTTGGAAACAGTGTAATTTGACTATTTTGAGGTGATCACAATATGAGTTCAGACAGGCTTTTCCTTTCTTTTTTTCATTGTCATGCTGATAGTTTGAGCTTGACATAACTTGAAATAATTTTGTTTGCAGAACAGAATTTAGAAATCAATTTACTTTGACCAGACTTTGACTTGACTATTCAGGCAAAGATTTCATGAAGGTGGCTGGAAGTATTGCCTGGAGATAAACTTGAGTTCTGGCCCATTTTATGACAGCCTAACAGTAGCGCATTTAGAGCAAACCTTATCTGCCAATTAACATAACTTATTATGATAGTAATACAGCTCAATTTTGCTATGTTGGCAGAATTAGTATCTAGTGAACTTTGCTCCTGAATAGATTGAAAAAACTTATTTTTCTTTAAAAGCATGTAGCTTCTGTAGCTAATGGTTTGTGTGAGGCAAAGGAAGGTGATTTTAGATTTTGGGATTTTCTCAAAGGGTGTCCTAGTAGAATGAAGCCAAAGCTACATTACTGATGATGTCTAACATTTTCTTTTTAGACTATGAAGAAAATATACTCTCCAAATAATGTGTGGGTACAGTTTCAATCTGGCCATTCTGTGTTTGGGAATATCAAAGACTGGCTTCTCTACGGTAAACGCATTGAACAACTCTGCTCAGGTCTGCCTCTCTACAAGCTTGTAAAGACTCAACGTAAGTTATGAGATCAGAACATTATGCTTCTGTTACAGTGCATAAGCACCATTCTATCCTTTAAACCTAAGTCCACGTGGCACCTTTGAGGCAGGAACACATTGCCCTGTTTTAGAGAGGAGGAGTAAACTACCTAACAGGATTGAAAGGGTAAGGCTCTGGGAAGCTTTGGAAAAATCTGATAAAGCACTGTTTTTCATCATTAGGCATCTAAATATCTGGAACAGCTGTTCCAAAGTGGTTTGCCTGGTGTCAGAGGAAGCCACTGTGTAGCAGCTGTACCCAGCTTATGCCCTGATGATATAATGGTCCTACAAGGCATCTACCAGTATGCCAGTATGCTCCCTGCTGTATGTGGGTTATGGGAAAGGAGGAGCACAAAGGTCATTTAAAGCTGTACAGACATTTCCTCCCTTTGAGTTGCACCATAAAAGTTTTACACAGTATCCACTGAGATCAGCAGGAGCCTCTAATAGGACCATAACTGGGGATTGAAATTTGTGTATTTAGCAGACTTTTCCTTGCTGGATACAGGGATCTTGTCACTGATAATATCTTCTTGTTGTTTGGTTTTTTTAGCACCACTGAATACTCATGGCTGTGCCAATGCAGGAATTCCAAGCGTTTTGGGCATTAAAATCTGTGAAAAATTCAATTAGGCTGGATATTGACAATTCTGCTGCATGGAAATGGCTTGTTTCTGTGCATGCTTTTGTGATGGTCGCCATGGTCTCCAACTGGAACAAAACTCGGTGTTAGACTCAACTTGCCTATCCTAAGCTTTGAGTGCAACAAACCCATGATATACAAATAAAGATAATGCAGTAATTAAAATGCTTTGTCTTTTTTTCTTCATCCAAAAGCAGAACAGAAATAAAGTGGGCCTTGCTAATTTCCTACAGAATAGATACCTTTCACTTTGGTGCATTCCTGTGCTCAGGCTGCAACATGACCTAGGCATTGGTATAGGCTTGATGCCAATGAAGAAACAGTAACAGAATAGTTTTTTCCAGTGGAGAACTTGCCTTTGGCATCAGCACTGAGCCTCTTTAGGTGCTGACTCACCTTATGTACTACATTACCAACATTTGCAAAGAAGCTTGAATTCTGCAGGGCCAGGGAAAATTTGTAGCAATTTCAATAGGTGCAATGGGTCAGAGCGCCTTTTGTTGCGGGCATTTTTCAAACCAGGATAGAGACTGTCCCAGTCCTAAAAAGTTTGTAACCCAGAATAAAATTATCTTTTCACACAATGCCAGTGTAAAAAGAGCTGTGACCGCGTGCTGAGTGCCCCGCATATGTTGGAGAGTAGTTTGTGTCAGGAGCTGATTAAAATAAAAGATGAGGCAGCATTGGTGCTGCCTGCCTGCTCTCCTGGTAGATCTTGGTGAATGGTTGAATTCACACATCTTTTCCATCTGTGCTTGGAAGTACTGTATATTTTGGGGCTGAAGACTAAATGTTTACTGTTTATTGGAACCTTGAATGGCTGCCAGAGGGCAAGGCATTCCTTTGGAGTCCAGGAAACTGATCCCAGGGCTGCAATTTGTTATTTTCAAATCTGACTCCTGGTCAAACCACCTGCTATTTATTAAAAGAGCATTTTATCATATGCTGAAACTGTTCTTTTAGATTAATTGTATTTACAACAGGCTGCAGATTCTTGGTGATCCACAGAATGTTTCTGGAGAGTCAAACTTTGGTAATTAAATCCAGGAATACTTGTGTGTGTCTGCAAGTTACAGGATAGCCTGTTTAGTTGTATTTTGAAGTGGAGCTCACTGATGGGAAGTGAAACTAAGTATTGTAGTTGTGATGTTCTTGGCTGAGGTATGGGGGATGGGAAACACCTCAAAGCACTCTTTGAGAGCACTGCTTGGCAAGAGTATTCATGTGGGTTGTGACTTTCAAAGCTTTTGTGGTTGCAGTATCCAGAGAGGCTGTTTTTTCAAGACCTTCAAAACTCAGTTGAAAGCCCTAATCTAGGTTCCAAGTGACAAATGTCATGTTTCAACCCTTTCCTCGTGAATACTTCTCTTAAAGGGCATGGAAGTCAGGACAAGCCCCTGCCCCAAGTCAGCCAAGCTCTTCAAAATATAGAAAATAACTGCCATAACTATGTCAGGCTTTATATATCTTTGGATTATTTCTTTAGAGATGCTGACTTGACATCGACTATCCAGTGGAAGTTTGAAGACCACAGACTGAAGTAGATCCCAAAGGAACAAACCGGTAGACCAGAGAGGCAGGCTAGATGTATGAACAGAGCTGAGTCTTATTCTAAGGGTATTATTTAATTCAAATTTATTTAAAATAATTAGTCAATGCAATCTGCTTTTCTGTCTAATTGCAGTATAGCTGAATTGGAACCTTTACTGTGTGTCCAGTGTAATAATGGTCCTTTGAGATTCTCATCCTGTTCCTACTAGTTTAATCAGAATTACTCACTTTAAAGCAACCCTCTGCGTACCACATTCATTTATTAGGGGAACAGTGTTCTGAGACATGTGAGTGAGACATGAATAAAACAACTGAGTGGTTATGCATGGTTATAAAAGATGCAGGGCTAAACTCTTCCATTGACCTAGGGATAGAGCCTTACTCATGTGAAGAGAGTCCTAGTCTCTTGCATAGTTGCTTACAGATCATGAGGACTATTCTGAATGGACAAAATAAGGGATGCATTGCTGCCTTGATACTATCAATGGGAAACGGAAGCAGAAACTACTCTGTATGGTTTGACTGCTATCATGGAAATTATCAGTGACCTAGGCAGGGACTCAGTCCAGCTCTTCAATCTTCACCGATGGCTTAAAGTGCCCTTCTGTAGTTTGACTGAATTTAATCTAAATTACAAGCATATTTGAGGTCTTACATTTTTTTTTTGTTTAGAAAGTATTGCATATACATCTAAAAGCTTACCAATAAGCTTTTAGTGTTTACTGCCTACTACTTTTGAAGGCAGTGATACAAGCTCAGTAGATTTGCACTCAACACTAGAGCAAATAGTTCTACAAAGAACTCTGAAACAAGCCTCAATACCTTGTTATCTGCCATTTAATTTTGTTTGAGCTAGGGAGGTAGTGTTTCTGCCCTTCATGTACTCAAACATGGAAGAAGATTGTTTCTAGCTTTTATTTTATTTTGCAATCGTACTGTATCAGTCAGGCCTGTTAGTAGTAAAAAAGCAAATATATTGGCTGTGTTTATTGTTTGATAAATAATGCTGCAGCTATCCATGTATTCTCACAGCACCTCCAATGCCAAGGTGCACAGCTTACAGGAAACCGTTCTGGATGAAGCACGCTGGAGGCAGATCTGTTGTGACGTTGCTGTACCTTTTTGGGGTACAGCTCACAACAAAGAGAAAAAGAAGCACAAGAAGAATCATATACCACATGACCTGTATGCCCATGTTCTCCTTCCCCCTGCTTTTCAGAGGATGGTCTGTTTTCACATGAGCACGTGGGTGGGCATGTGTTACAGCTCTGAATTTACACACCTTGAGCCTAGGCCTGTTGATATCACCAACATATCACTGATTTCAAAGATCATGCTAGAAGTGGCTGCAGAGAAAAAGAAATTTATTCTGAATTTAGTAACTAACAACAAAACAAACAAGAATGTACACCCACCTCTGAACAAAAGTAGAGAAAAGGACCTATGGAGGAGAAAGAATTTTGATATTTTATCTATTTGATACTGTAGTTTGTCAGTGCTATTTCCTGCTATTTCATTCTTTGCTGACTATGCCGCTGTTTACCATATGTTTTACATACCTGTCTTAGACTATAATTAATCTATTTTTCTTATCTTGCGAGGTAATGGATGTTATTACTGGACTACAGGGAAAGACCAAGGAAGTAAAAACCAGCAGCAACAACAGGTAAAGTATCCCTGAAGATACGGTCTATCTGTTGCCTTAAATTACTGTAGTCTGAAAATGTTTTCAATCTTTAAATCTGCAGCCTGTCAGCAAAGGGTCTGGGCTGAATGTTCACGATCTGAAGGAAATACTTAGCTTTCATCTTATTTATCACTTAACTTAGATATGTGTTCTATACAATACGAAGCATCTGTTGTCATAGACCTCATTACGTATCAGTAGCTTTATTGGTCATCTGTTTGTAAGGATCTTTTTACATTGTGATCCATGAGATTGTCCCCTGGAATGGTTGGAAAATTCCCACTGATCTCCACGGGAGGGACCAACAGAGGACTGTAGCCATTTCATAAGTGGAGAGCAGCCAGCAACGGTTCTCAGAAACAATGGGAGAGAGAGTTGTGTTCGCAGTCAACAAAGCAGAGTGCTTATCCTAATAACTGCCTACAGTTAATGTGCAGAGTGGATAAAATGAGGTTTATTAGCCTTAAGCGTAAGATTAACACCTTGAAAATAGCACAGACAACTGGTATATCTGCATCAGGAGAGAGGCAGGGCTGTGGCGATCCTACCAGGACTGGAACCCAGATCTATCGCAAAAATGAAGAAAGGAGCCAGTGCACAAACTTAGATCCTAAAGACATATTGCCTGAAAGAGTCTAGAGAGGAAGAGCATCAGGATGTGACTCTTGCTAACTTGAAAGCTACCTGATCTTTCCAAGAGCTTCTCTCGATCAAAGCAATATGTGTGTTTTGGAAATATAGCTAGCTTCTCAGCTAGGCTTGTTCTATAAAAGGTGGGGAGTTTGTTTTCTGTGGAAGATAGCACACTGGGAGTGTGTCTGGGTGTGCCTGAGTGAGTATCTGTGTGTATGTGCGTTGGCAGCTTTTGCAACTTAAAACAATATTTATCCTAGGCTGGGATATCAGAATTATGCTGATTATTTGCTCCCAGCTTTTTTAAAAAGCCTGAAAGGTGTTTAAAGGCATGCCTGGAATCCAAGCAATGGTATCATTGGATGCACACTGACAGGCAGCTAAAATATGTCAAGCATTTGGGGAGGGCAGAATTAGCACACATTCCAGTCACATCAACTCTGCTGCAATTAACCTTTCTTGATCCTTAGACGTATCAGTGGGCAGGAAGCCTCTATGGTCCCTCACTGCCAAGGACACCAATTTATCTAGTCACCTGTGCTGCACAAGATCTTTTTACCACTGAACCCATTCCACTGAGAACCTCCCCCACCACCACCTCACCAACTTTCCCAGTGTGCAACACTATTTGCCAAGGTCAAGGTATGACACCTTTGCCAGTTGTGATCATTTTAGAAATCGGAGATTAACCTGGAAAACCTTACCCTGGTGAGAAATACCATTTAAATGAAAGAGACCGCTTAAATTAGGAGTGGATGGTTTTTATATATCTTGTCTGATATGTGAAAACAAGTTTTCCAGTTTGCATCAAGTAATGAAAAGGGACAGCTATTAACATTAGCAAGTTTTCCCTTATGGGAAGAATTTCCACTAGCAGAGAAAAATAAAGTCAGACTGGAGAATCAAGCCTGCTATTTGAAACAAAAATTGTGTCATCTGGGCTGACAAGCCAAAGATGTGAACGAGTGTCCTCATTTGCTAGGTCTTCCCCCCCTTTTTGTACTGACAATGCATAGTCGTGAGGGAAAAAAAATCATCCCTTAATTTTAGAAGACAAAAATTTTCCTCTTGAGTGTGTCTCTATACCCACTAACTACTCAGGAGCAAATTGCTGTGGTCGAGCACTGAACAATATGGCAAGATCCATGTGCAAGAAAAAAAGAGGACGCATTCCAGTAAAGGGAAAGTACATGCTCAGTTTGAATCAAGATGCCTAATCTTAAATACTCAGATTTTAAATTATTGTCCGGAGAGAAGGTGAGCTGGGTTTTGCATGGTTATTTGTTTAAAATAAGTAAATGTCTTGGCCAGTGAGCCATACCAGATTTTCCAAGGCATATAATCTAGTCCTAGTGGTACACACTTGCTTTCTGCTTGAACTAGGAACCGAGTGTGATTTCGACTGACCACTAGATGGCAAATTGTTACAGTAACCTCAACAGTTATGTTTTTCTTACTGCAGTCTGAATCCAGGGTTGTTGGGTGAGATCTTTTTGTCATTAAGCTAGTAAAAATACTGATTAGGAACAAAGCATAAATCAAAAATAAAATAAAATGAATCCCTGTCAACCTAAGACCTGTTCCCCAGGAAGTAATAGCTGAGTCAGGATGCAGAGGATTAGAATTCTTTCAGATTTCCAAACCAGTGGGATATTTGTTTTCACATGTAATTATGCCCCATTTGGTGACTGACTGAACTCTTTTTTGATCCCTTAATATCTGTCATTTTTTCTCTTTAATATATGTATACATATTCCACTAACTATAAGGCATTTGCACAAGGTTTATTGATCAAAGATTTTGAAATGTTCTAGAAACATAAGTAGCAAAGATTCACAAGATCTCATATGAACAAGTGAAATCTTTTCTCTTTCAGAGAAGGGATGCACCAATGGATGAAAGATAAATCTGACAAAGGCCAATCACACACTGACCATGAGCACAGGTAAGGGGGGAAGCCCCAATACTCCTGCATTCTTCATATCTCTCTCTCCTGATCGCAACCCTATTGCCACCAAGTGAAATCTAACCAGCTTCATCTGTCTCTGCCCCTGCCCAATCGTGCTCAGCCAGGCTCTTCCCTCAGGAATAACCCACAGAGGAATTATGTGCTCTTGGCTCGTTGTTTGGTTTGGGTTTTTTTTATTTTGAGGGGACCAGGGGAGAAAGGAGGCTGGAAGTCTGGCTGGAGTTTTGTAGCTGGGTCTTTGTTCCTTGCAGGCAGGTCCTGCTGTTCTTAGCACTTGTTATGGCCACATCCTTTGCTGGTTTTAGCATCTCTTTTCCTATTCTGCAAGTTCTTTTCTTTGCTCTTTCTCTCAGCTCAGAGGCAGCGAGACTTATGTGACTTGGCAGTTCCCACTTAATTTAATTTTCTGAGGGTGTGTATAAAGAGAAGAAGGTGATTCAGACCTATTGAATGGGCACCTCGAGTTGCTCCAGCCATTTCTTGTTGGATAGAAAAGTGGATGTAGCATAAAGTAGAACCTTTTGTGGCTATGCTCAGAGTGGAGAAAGCATCCTTTAAAAATCACTTCGTAATTGCTGGTACTGGGATGAGAGCTGATGTTGGGATATAAAGGAGGGTAGAGGACTAAAGCAGTGCAATGAGTTTTTCTGAGAAGGTTTCTGTAACTCGGCTAGCTTCCAGGACAGCCAAGACTATAAAGGTACCTAAGGCCTTTATCTGTTCGCAGGCTGTAAATCCTGCCTGGCACTTCCCAGGTAGGACACAGTACATCCACCCTTCCCATACATACCACAATAGTCATGATGACAGCTGCTGGGGTTTCCTGTTTCTCCTGCTGACACCTTTGTAAAGATGGTCACGTAAGGATTGTTAAGCATTTAAAAACATGTTTAAATTGAGACATAAGGATGTTAAGGCTTGAGCCAACAGTGGTAGCCAATAACCCTGTGACAAGAAGCAGAGGCTGTTTTCACCTAAAGAAGCTCCCCGATTCAGAAATTTGCCCTGAGCACACTGGGAGGTGTTTGACAGCAGCACATTAAGCAATGTCCCTGGGTGCAATATACTGAGAGCTGAGCCAGGGCACTCTGCCACTCATTCCGGATAAGTTGAGCCCTTTAACACCAGGGACTGCGAGGGGCTTGTTCCATGCTCTCAATGAGATAAGCTGCCATCCACGCTTCACAAGACACTCCTATCTGTCAAGCTGCTCTGAGAAAAAGTGGGAGATGTGCAGCATGATTTAAAGCACGTTACAGACTCCCCTGAGCTACGATCCAAAATGGGGGGGTCTTGCTAATTAAAAGTGATGCACTACCAGAGGGGTGGCATCCTTCAGATAAGGGAGCATTTATGCATGGCTTACAGGTGTTAAACAGCTGTGAAGGAGAGAACTACAACACAAGAATGATAGAGCTAGCAGTACTGGAGTCTAAAAGTTTGAGATTGATTAAAAATTCTCCAATTAAAATGTATTTTCACGATCCTGAGCCTCACAAGTGTAAATAGTAACTGAGAGAGACTAGTCTCTGTGTGCGTATGCTACCACTAAAATGGTCTCAAACTGATGTGACAGCTAATTAGAAAACAATCTGTGTATCAGTGAGGTAAGTTTCCTGTCTGTAAAGATATTTGTATAGAGCTATTACCTATGGACTCTTATTTTCCCTGCCTGTTGTGATTTTTTTTTTTTTTAAAGCTGCCAAGATAAAATCATGTTTTTGATATGCTAGTTAAATTTGAAGAGCAATTAGTCCTTCAGTTTATTGGTGTTGGATATATGTAAGACTTTTTCAGGTGAGAATTCAGCAGTTGCCTTGTGAAGTGAGCTATTAACAGCATTTGATCAAATTCCTTGGTAATGCTAAACAATACATAAGTATTCTGAACATCCTGAACAATAAAGTTACAGAAGCCAGACTAAGAGGACCAGGCCATATCTGGAAATTTTGCTGCAATCGGAGCCAAAATTAATGAGAAGTTCTATAGTTCTATACAGTTTCCCTTAAAAAAAATAAAGATAGAAAAGACAAAATTTGATATTCAGTTGCATGGCAAACATATGAGATAGGCTGCTGACAACCCTAATTTATCCAGTATAATTCCAATCATCAAGTTACAGAAACTGAAATGTAATACATTTTAATCTTTGAATTTTTATGGCTGAATCAATCTCTTCTACCGTTGTGTACAACTTGCTTTCCTTTTTTGATTCCAACCCTAACATCAAATAAACAGAGCAAATATTAGACATGCTTGTCTAATTTTTCCTCATGTTTTGTTGATAGGATTACAAGCTGTTGGCTTTGTAATTACCATCTCGTGCTGAGACATTGACTAACACTGCCAGAAAATACTCTGTCTCTGCTTAATACTCAAGCTGTCAATTAAATAATTTCAAGCTATTAATCAAAATTGTCAACAAAATAATTTCTGGTGAACAGACCCTGTTTTCTTCCAACCCCATTGTTCAAGATGAAGAATCCATAGTTCTAAAAACCAAAGACAAGATACATTTACTAATTGTTCCCAAGAACTTTGTTCTTTTAGGGCTGCGGGAGTATTTAAATGGAGTTCTCATTAAGGAAAAGAATGGTATTCCTCAAACAGCCCTCTTGGACATATAGCTGACAAAGAAAGAGGAACAATTTTGGAGATTTCTGTAAAGTTTTGTTCAGGAGTCTTGCTTCTGTCAGTGTCACTGAAGCTGCTCAGAGTTGCCTGAAGTTTAACACCCGCATGAATACCAAAGCTCCATAAAATAACTAGATGATGAGAGAAGGAATTTCAAAAATGTAAAATTAAAACTTTCTCTTGACCTTTTTCTGTTAAACTGAAACAAGTACGATAAGAAGCCTGCAGAGTCAAAACTCCTGGTATTAAACAGCGTGCCTACTCTGCTGTTCATTAGCACTGCAGTGTAATCACTTTCTATGTGAAGATCTCAAATAGTAATTGATTTATTTTTGACCATGTCTCACCAGGTTTGAATTGTCAGAGTGAATTAATAAATTGTGTGACCTCTAAGGGTACTCAGTTTTAAATGACCTTTTAATATTAGTTAGGGCCTCCATCTGCATGGAGGCATATACTGAGATAATGGAAGTGGAGACAAAACAATAGATTTCTTGAGATATCTCCCATCCCATAAATGATATAAGCAAATATTCAGCTTAACTGCTCTCAGAAATACTTGTGCTAAATGTAAGCATTTTTATTGCCTGTGTTAGTTCATTTTGAGGCCTAGCAGGAAAAAAGATAGGTTAAATGCTGGAATGTACAGAAGCAGATGCAAAAGCAAGGGCCTGCTTTACCTTTCTCACGTAAGGATCTAAGGATTTTCTATGTATCATTCTCTGACTGCAGGACTGAGCTACGTACTAGCA
>JANHGO010000027.1:52979813-53034805 GCA_024606505.1 Aquila spilogaster | reverse complement strand
TGGAAACTAATTTTAGTTATTCCATTGCAAGCTCATCACACTGTCAGTGTCACACTCTTCTTTATCTCCCATATCACATCCAACAGTTACCTCATGCCACAGCTATCTCCTGACAGAGACCATTGTGGGGCATTTTTGTAATAATTTCATCCCTGTATTTTGGAAAACTTCAAATCACATGCTGTGATGGTTGCTAGAGCGCATTGCCTTGCATCACTCTCCTACTTCCCTGAAATGGCATATACGTCTGTAGTGTCCTGATTAAGAGCAGCCTTGAACTGAAATCCCTGCATTTACACAGCTTTTGAAAAGGATTTCAGGTTTGCCCAGTATGAATTTTTAAAATTTCTCAATAAGATGTCTTGCTGTTGATTCAGTCTGAATGTTGAGATTTCATCCAAGTGCTGTGATAGAGATGTGTCTTATACCTCCTCACACTGTGCAGTGGAAAAATATGTGGGTTTTTTTCAGACTGATCTCTGTGGTTTTGAGTGCTGATTACTGTCACCAAAGGCACTCCTGTTCTTCCATTAAAACACACCCCTTACTTCTTTATGAATGCTGTATTACTTATGGGCAAAAGCAGTCATGCAGCTGGGAGTGACAGCTCTCTGCATCATATAGAAAAGACTCTCAGGCTTGACATTATTTTTTTCTCTAAGGTTTTAGCACGGAAACAAAGGTTCCCTTGTGCTATATTATGCACGTCCCTTGCAGGAGCAGGATGGGATAGGATATCTTTGTGTGGTGAAGCAGGACATCGCATTTTGAGTTCTGGAAATTGAGGCATGATTGTTGGCTCTGCTATCTATGTCCTCTGCTACCTTGGGCAAGTCATTGGATAAATTTTCTTCTGTGAAACAGGGATGCTTCCCTTTGCTACCCTGTGTGTCTCTACATACAGTGTATGTTCTTGGGGACAGGATTTGTTTCTTATCTGTTGCACATGCAAGCATCTAACTGCTTGTGCTGCTGACAAATAAGCATAAAACTTAAATGAAAATTGTAATGCTCTTTGAAATCATAGGATACTGAAATGTTTGATGCTTATTAGTTTTCCTGTCTCACCTGTCCTAAATATGGGGATTTGAAATTGCAGTTTGAAGATCTATAAGAAATGTCCCCAAAAGCCCATAGTGGGTGCAAGTCCTTCCCTTGTTAAATCTGAAAGGAAATGCTCTTACCTCCACATTCCAGCCACACTTTTACCTGTGATATTTATATTCATATATAAGTAGGGCAGGCAAAATTTTAATATCCTCTCCCCTTCCAATAGATTATTTAATTGAGTATTTTTTCATCAAATATATCTCTTCAAATATTAAAAAAAAAAAAAAAAGGAACTCTTTAGGGATACTTTATTTTCAGTGATGCTTCTGTATTTAAACCAAGAACAATTCTGTTTTCCTCTTACTGAAACCTTAATCTCTTTGGGTTTGCTTGGTGGTGTTTTCTGAGAGACTCTTTCAAGAGAATCCATTAAAAACAATCAGACAAAAAAGGAAAAAAAATTAGAAGAAAGGAAATATTTTTTTCATGTTTAAAAAAAAACCCTAATATGTAATAACAATCATTTTAAAATATTAATTAAATTTGTTAAGGTATGGACTGCTGAACCAAAATCCACCTGAGTTTACATGTGGAGAAATTGCATGTAACGTAACTAACTGACAAACTTTCTTTTTATTCACTGAGGAACTGGTCATGTCCAGAAAGCCCAGGACATATAAGCAAACATTAATTACTTTCTCCTGGGAAAGGTTCCACATCCCAATCTGCTCTGTGTTAGTGAGAGCAGGTGTTCCTCCGTTCCGAAAATCAGACTAAGGAACGGTGAGGATGCTTCTTTTTACTCTCTTCCCTGTACGCAGAGGAGCATCACACCCTTTCGATCTTGTATATCGTCGACCTTGACACTTCGTAAAGACCTGCTTCACTTTCTAGCCTTTCAGCACCAAGCTTGCTTCACGCATTCCTGCTCAAACCCATGCTCTTCTGCTGCCTCTTGACAGAAGAAGCCGTGGAGGCATCAGCTTGGAGGAAGTTGTGGGGTGCCTGAGATTAGAGTCTATTTTGGAGCCCCACAATCTTCAGGACTGACCCTTTCGACAAGTGAGCTGTTCCCAGGAGTTGCTGCATAGCCTTGGCTACTGCTCTGTCAACTGCACTCATGTTCATGCTTGATCTGCTTAGTGCTGTGAGTATGAAAGGCCTCTCTTTGCTCTCTAGGCTGATTTTCCCCTCCAGTTCTTACTGTGGCATAAGAATGGAGATTGTCCAACCCATAGTGCCACCTCCACCAGAAGCGAGCTCCAACAGGAACAGTGAAATGTTAATTAAACAATGCTGTATACATGCTGAATGTTGTTCCCTAACACTGCCAGGTTCAGTGCAGAGGCTTAGGTTTCATAAGCTATGTTTTCTCATGTATGACTGCAAATTAGGTGGGGGAACAAACACAAACTTTCCTAGGAGCAAGGGCCAAGAGACCTCTCTGTAACTCTGCCTGCCTGATGCACCATTTATTGCTAATGAAATAGGGTCATTGTTTATGCTACAGATTTAATAATAATTAAACAGTGATGCTTATTAATGTTCCCTCTCCAGCTACCTCAGTTAATCTATTTAGCATAGATTTTTCTTCTGAGACCAATTTCCTTTCTAGGATACTTATTGTGCATATAAATTGCAGTGCATGTGGAAAAAAGGACCAACCTCTTCATTTCAGTTACATGAAATAAAGCCCTTCTGTTAAACAATTTAATTCAGAAAAAAAATGCATGTGTTTTAAATTCATCAGCCTGCAACCTAAGGAAACAGGAAGCTGCTTTTATATCAGATGTACTTTATGGGTATTCCTCATCTGGCAAATCCCCAGCAGGGTCTAAATTGAATAAGTTAAGAAACACAGCAAAAGCCAGTTTGTATATAACACAGCAGGCTGCATTGCCCTTCAGTATGCTATTGTTCAAGGAGTTATCGAAACAAGAGCGGAAATGCAAAGACAGTTGGAATGTCTGAGCAGTAATTGTGTTCCTAATGAGCCACTGAATCACGATGACATATTTGTGGGTTAGGAAATTTATGTCTGATCACTGTGCGCACGCTAATTTTTACTTTACGCATTTATATCTGCAGGGTGTGAAATTAGAGATTCATAGAAAATATGTCTGGACTTAGCAGGGCTTAGAGAGGTCACTAGCCCAGCCTCTGCTCCAAGGCAGCGTCAGCGCTGCTTATGTCACTGATGGAGCAG
Source organism: Aquila spilogaster (assembly GCA_024606505.1). Taxonomy (NCBI): domain Eukaryota; kingdom Metazoa; phylum Chordata; class Aves; order Accipitriformes; family Accipitridae; genus Aquila; species Aquila spilogaster. The sequence goes on along the minus strand of JANHGO010000027.1, from coordinate 53,031,549 downwards.
TTAAAGTAATGCTGTTCAGTTTTGTCACCCAGCGAACTAGAGTTGCACAGCAAGCTAAGTTTTGATTCATAGGAAAGTGGAGTGAACCTAGAAAAGCTCCTCTGGCTCTAGAATTGTTCATCTGGATTAACGGAGTAACAGAAGAATTTCACTCCATTTCTGATTAAGGACCAGGTGCAGTCCTCAAAATAGCCAATGCATTCATAGGGAGACAGGAGACTCAGCTGAAATTCTCGGAGCCATACAAATGCTGAAGAAATCCTTTTAAATTCAAAACCTTCAGCTCTAAATCTCATAGAAAACCCCAAACCCTCAGAAAGGAGTCATGTAATACTGTAGATCCTGGTGCTTACAAACTCTGCAAGGCATATGCGTGTGCTGTTGTCTGTGCAGTCAAGCCATTATTCATACTTGTCTGAGAAGGAAAACCTGATATGACCAAGAACTGACGATAAGGCCATATGCTGTGAAGTGCTGAGAAGGCTCAGCACCTGCTGCCTTCCAGCAAGCAGCAGCTCTTACAATATGTTTATCTCTTTCATTTAACAATATCTGCATTTATATATATGAAATCAGCGCATTTCTGAAATTAATATTTAAGCATTAAAAAAGGAAACCACTTCCGTAGGTATTACTGCTTTCATGATAAATCCGCTACCTGTACAGCTGGCTGTGACAAGCCAGCCGAAAGACTTTCCTTTACAGTAGCTAGTATTGTGCTTCATGAAAGAGTTAAGGCTAAGTCTATTCTCATGGTTTTTAAAGTTAATGTCACTTCCTATGGCAGTAAGGACCTTAGTTCAGCATAGTCTGGTGATGAATCACCAACAAAAAGAAGATGGTGCTTTTCTTTTAAAGTTAATTAACAAGTGGCCTGAACTCAGCTCCAAAATTTCCCTAAGTTTTCTGTGCTTAGCTCTGGAAAGCCACAATATTCAGAGATGAGCATTTGATAAGGTTGCAGAGGATTTATAGATAAACTTGCAGAGATAACCAGGAACTCCACGATGAGGTTTAAATTAATCTTCCTAAGCTCAAATACCTACTTCTAACATAGTATAGCAATAACAGGGACCTTGATAATGTACTTTGCTTCTATTATCAAGTTTCTGCTGTTTAGAAGAAGAAAAGTTGAATAAAATGAGGTTAAAAGGCCATGCCAAGGTCTGGCCCCATTACATCAATACTGCACATGATTTTCACAAAGATATTGATATTTAAGAAAAAAATAGAGGATGAATTTAAAACAGGCATGGCTTGAGTATCGTTCTCATTAAGTTAGCTGGAGTTGTGGCCATTTGTGCCAGTGATAGATTTGGGCTATTGAAGAAGGAAGAAAGTTGCAGAGGCGAGGTAACAAATCAATGGATGCGCTTAGCATAATGGAAAAGCAGAGCCCAGAAAACTCAGCAGATCAGTGGTGGTTAGTCTTTGGGTAAAGTTCTTAGTGCTTGCAAGGACAAAACCTGCAGTAGTCGTGAGAAGAAATGCCCCTTTATCTTGAGTGCTAGACCACTGGGGCAGAGAAGCTGAGCTCTGGCCCTGTTGCCAAAACAAGAGCACTTTGAAAAGTCTGTGAAGAATGAGGAGATTTGGGGGGACAATGTTCTGTAAGAACTAGACCAATTTTTGCATACACAATGCTCGCATTTTGTTGAAATTTGCACACTAAAGCAAAAAGGGCCAGTAAATAATTTTAGCACATCGTTCTGACAAAATCATTTCCACATTCCCCACATTGTGCCTCTGAGCTATCTGAATTGATGCAAAGGTGAAGTCAGAGTAGTCTCTTGGCCTTTGTGTGTTTTCAGTAGTTTTTAGACAGCCTCTTTGGCAGTGCTGGGACTAAATCAAGAATAACTGTAACCTGCCAAGTCACATATAACATAAAGAAGGAAGGAAAAGTTTTCTGAACTATTTGCAAATATTTCAGTCCCCTGTCTGTTTCTGAGCATTTATGTGGTACGCAGCACTGAGTGCTAGCATTCAACTAGTGTTAATGTTTAGATCTGGAAAGAGTGGTTTATAGTGAAAATAAGCACTGTAGAAAAAAAAAGTCCTTTTTCACCATCTATGTGAAGCCAATGCAGGTGTATAGTGCATGCATAAAAAAAATTGAGGGCCATGCTCTGGCTTGCATTCAATCTCTCTTCAAAGCGCTCTTTCCAGCAGAGCCCTTGCAAAGCACAGCTTTATAGTTGCAATGTGAGAAATTCTCCTCACTCATTTTGAGCTCATCTGCTCCTTTGCATTCAGGGCCTTGTGACTCCAGTATCGTGGTAGTACCTAGAGCTCTTCTCCCATGCTGTGTGCTGTACAAGCACACAAGAATGGAACTTTTCCCAAAGAAGTTCCTTTGTAAGTGTAATGTAAAGACTTAGCTCTAAAATAGTTTTGAAAAGGGCAGAGTTGTTACCTTGAGGGAGCTTTTGTTTGCTGTTGGTGTGAAATTGATATGTTTGGATACAGGCTCTGTAGAATTTACATTTTAGCTTGAAATCTGCATGGATGAAAGTTGTTCACGCGTGGCAAAAGAAGTCAGCTACCAGGAGGGAGAAAGAAAGGGCAGCTTCTCTCTGAGGAGAAACTTGTCCTATCTCCAAGTGTCCTAGCGCAGAATGTTTACAAAACGCTCATTAAGGGAAAGGGGATTGCGAGATAGCAACAAATCTGGTGAACAGCTTACACTACACAAGATAAGAGAGGCAAGGCGACCATAGAAGAGAGCAAGCCATATCCAATTACTGAGACCTGGTTTTGGGGAGGGGGAAGGGGGAGACAGACAGGACGGATCACAAGTTTCAAGACAAGAGCTTCCAAACTTGTCATCTCTCTGTGACACAAGCCGTGTACAACCCAGGGGATAAAACCGCCACTTAGCCCACACGAGAGCTAGAGTTTGTTGAGTGCAGTTGGAAGCTTGAGCGAAGTCATGGATTCTGTAGTCCTCCAGCTGTGGGCTGTCCTCTGTCTCTTGATTCACCTTGCCACTTGCAGTCCCATCCTGAGCTTAGAGCACTCATCCTTGGAGGAAGACGTGCCTCTTTTCGACGAGATTCTCTCCGAGCAGGATGGTGTTGATTTCAACACGCTGCTTCAGAATATGAAAAATGAGTTTTTGAAGACGTTGAACCTCTCTGACATTCCCCTGCATGAAACGGCCAAGGTGGATCCGCCAGAGTACATGCTAGAGCTGTACAACAGGTTTGCCACCGATAGGACATCTATGCCATCCGCAAATATTATTAGGAGCTTCAAAAATGAAGGTAAGATATGGGCATCTCTAGGAGAAGTAAATAGAAATTAGCATCTTTATAGTCAGCATGAAATGTATTTACCAGGCATGGAGCATGAACCATACTAAGGGAAAAAAGGCCTTTCAGTGAGGATGGCATTGGAAACAGGCAGCTAACACTACATGTACCAGGGTTACCCAGATCCCACTTCTTGTGAGATAGATCTCTTGTCCTTTGCTTTTGAGACTGTAAGGTTTTGGAGGAAGATGTTTCTTTAATGTTTGGGCAGCACCAAGTATAACTTAGGTGCATCATTTTCATTATCCTCATAATGACGCACATCGTTTGCAATTACCTGATTGATTTTTCAAATGGATACCTTAAGTAATATTTGAAACTAACGCAAGAAATGTTTTTACACACTGTTCAAAGGTGCAATATTTTCCTATTATGAGCTTAACCAAATATGGCTTTCTGTTAATATCCTCTCACTCTTGATGCTCATGGGATTTGTAACATTTACTTCCTTTGCTATCTGAGCACAGTCCAGCAAAAATACATTGAAATATGTGAAACAGAATTTTGGATAACCCTTAGATTTTACTTAAGAGGACTAGAATATTTCCTATTAAAAAACAAAGAAAACAAACAAACAAACAAACATAAAAACTAAAACCTGAAGAAGCCTAATTGTGACCTTAGGTAGTTTCCCTATACGTTTCTGCTTCAGCATTTCCTCTCAGTTCAGTGAGGACAAGATAATGTTTCAGTGCTAACATTCAATAGTTTTTCAATACCGATTTGCACCAATACAGGTTTTATGTTAAAAACATTTTTCAACTAAACAATTCCAAATACAGATAACTCCTCTAGGCAAACACAAGTGCTTCGATTCATTTTAATTACTCAGGGGCACATGCAACTATTCAAACTGCTGTGGGGCTTCTATAATCCTTTGTTTGTCTAATTAATGAAGTATAAAGTCATTATTCCTTTTTCTCTAACATTTTCACTTTTGAAATTATGAACTATAAGGAGAGGCTATGTGCAAGTCACTTCAGTTTTGCAGTGGAGTGAGATGCAAGCAGAGAATCCAAAAGCTCCGTTCTGCTCTGTCCTTCTGCCAGGCCCGGGCACTCTTCACCAGCAATATGTTTCTGGTTTGAAGAGCCACTACACTGTGGTTTAAATCTTCTTTACATATTCTTTCCTCCAGTGTGGAGAAATTTATTGAAGGGTTGTTGGTAAACCAGTTACAACCACTGGTGAACAGTCACTCATGTGAACCACCGTTCCCGTCACTGCTCATCAGCATGAGTGAAGACATATGCAGAAATGCGTGTTGTTCTTTTCTCTTTTTGCACTATTTGGAAAAAATAAATGGGATAAAAATTGCCAAGTACAGTGTGCTGAAGAATAAAATACAGTGTGGTTTAATGACGTAAATCTGAAGTCATTCCACTGGCAAACCCGATGTTCTTTCAGGTTTGCAGCATTGCAAATGGTACAGACCGAGCTTTTGCCAGTAATACATTAGGGTTTGCAGTTCTGTGCCTTTCTGTAACCACAACATTCGATGCCTACTTCATCACTGCAGAAGTTCTGCACCAGTTGGAGTAAACTTGGCTGAACTTTTTGTCATTTTTGTATTTCTCTTGCCTCTTCCAGTCCAAACCAGCAAGCTGCGAAGTGAGACTACTGATGTTAAGACAGCTTCATAAACGTATGCAGTTAGAGGAGCTATGCAATTAATGTTTGTTATGTGTCTTGAAAGTCTGTATAACTAAGAACCATCCATTTCATGCTAACAAGCTCTTTTGATAGAGAAATTAATTACTTGCAACGATCAGGACAGCAGAAACAGATCATACCATGGAATTTTTTTGTTCACCTCCCTACTGAAAATTGGCAGTAATGGTAGTTTCATTATTATCCATTAAATCCTTTATTAAAATTGTTATAAGAACATTATAGAAATACAACATGCTGCATGGCTGGAATTAGTTCTTTGTTTTAAGCCATGGACCGTAACATCTCCATTGTAAATGGGACTGTAATCAGTTTTTAAAAGTTGAGTAAAGGTCTTAAGGGAAATTTTTCTTTTCCTGTGGACGCCAGATCTCCCTTCCTGACCCTGCTAGGGGTGTACTGGTAACAGTAGGAGATATTTCACCCTATAGACTTTCTAGCTAAAGCACAGAGTCACATCCTGACTTAGAAATAAACACTTCTTATGCCCTGATAGCATTCACCCAGCTTCTTACATATGGCATGGCCTTCCCCTGCCTCCTGGTGAATTACTTGTGCTCATCTTCTATATGGTCAGATGGCATTTCTCCATGCTGTCATTATATGTAATCACTGGAGACTTGCTTTAGCATATCAAGGTCTAGGAAATCCCGAAGATCACTTCCAGTGTAGAGATTGTAGCTAAGCTTGAATAGCATTGTCTTTCAGTTCACAGTCTGCTCCTACCCTGATGCTGTGCAGAGCATATTCAGCTCCCACCTTTATCAATTGACAGGTAGGGAAATGCAAGCAGAATCACCCCTCATTTTTTAAATTTATGAACAGATGAAAGTGCAAAATGGAAAAAAAAAAAAAAAAAAAAAAAGAAAAAGTCAGGTACCTCAAAACTGAAATTAAGTAGGACAAGTCATGTGCTTAAGTTAACTGATTGTTTAAGTGCACTGATGGAGCATGGCCAATACTTGCAGCTTTATCAGTGTCATTTTTCTACAAACATCAAAATTGGAGAAGTCAGAGATGAAGATAGTAATAGGTCACAAGTAGCTTGCCTTTGCAGAAATGTTACCCATAATCCCTATGTCCTAATCTGTCTTCCAAGTTACAAGTATACAGCACAGTAATTCAGCAACAAATACACAATCATTAGCTAAGATTCCTGCATTGTGTAAAGAAATGCATATTGCCTACGTATAAACAAACAACGCAGATAGGACAGACAGCCTGACTGACAAGCAGATATTATGTTCTTATATGTTTTATTGACCAAAGCTGCCAAAAGTGCCTGGCTGAGTACAGCTGTTTGACTGCTCACTTGAAGTCCATTGAGTCTGTGGCAGGATTTCTCTTGACTGGTGGTTCACACTGGACATTCACCGCCTGCTCTTCCTAACCAAGAGCCTTTACATCTTCCAAAGAAACTTTTCCTCCCTTAGTGCTTGGCCTTTTCAGTTTCTGAGGGATGTTTCAGCAGAAGGGAATACTTGCTAGCACAGAAAAGCTAAGCAGACACAGATACAGCCTGCTGTTCTTGCATATGCAGCTTATATGTCACCCATCTCATGTTTAGTCCAGTGAAATATCCTTCTTCCCTTTCTCTCCTACACCGATGAATGTTTTTCCTCATTTGTTAAATAGTTACTGTGCAGCAACCTGGAAGTGATTTGTATTTCAGTATTAGGCAACACGATTTAATATGTAAGCCTTCCAGGTGATAAGGAAGTCCCTGGAAGGTATGGGGAGAGAAGGAGGATCTATAAATCCAGGTTTACGGTCTTTAGTATGTCTGGGACCTTGCTGTCCTTAGACATCTAAAATAAAGTCGTCCTTTTTTCCAAGAACAGTTTTGGGAAATGATGAAAGAACACTCTTCTGGAACTGTCTGAAACCAAGCAATGCAAAACATGTTAGATGATCTTCAGTGCATGTGTTGCTGGATGTATTCATCCTTCTAAAATATTTGATCTTTGTCATTTCCAGACTTGGCTTCCCACCCTATTGGTATTACAGGAATTCGGAAATACCCTCTTCTATTCAATGTTTCCATCCCTCACCATGAAGAAATCACCATGGCAGAGCTGAGGCTCTACACCTTAGTGGAAAGGGACCAAATGCTCTACGATGGGCTTGACCGGAAGGTCACCATTTTTGAAGTGCTGGAAAATGACCGTATGGGGGTAGGAGAAGAGAGAAAGACAGTGGCATTGGCATCCAGGCAGATCTATGGCACAAGCAGTGAGTGGGAGAGCTTCGAGGTCACCGAAGCCATCAAGCGTTGGCGAAGGGCGGGGCTGACCACGCACCGGCTGGAAGTTCATATAGAGAGCAGGGAAGGGGAGGAGCAGAACGGAGAGGGGAAACTCGATATTGACATCAACTCTGAGGCTAAGCATGTGCCCCTGTTGATTGTGTTCTCTGATGACCAAAGCAATGACAAAAAAGAGGAGAAGCAAGAACTGAACGAAATGATAGACCATGAGCAGCTCCTGGACTTGGAGAACCTGGAAGTCGGCAATTTCCATGGCCAGCCTGGTGAGGAGGCGCTGCTCCAGATGCGCTCCAACATCATTTACGACTCTACTGCCCGAATCCGGAGGAATGCAAAAGGCAACTACTGTAAAAAGACTCCACTGTACATAGATTTCAAGGAGATTGGCTGGGATTCCTGGATCATCGCCCCAGCAGGATATGAAGCTTACGAGTGCCACGGAGTATGCGCCTACCCCTTAACAGAGCACGTCACACCAACAAAACATGCCATTGTCCAGACTTTGGTTCACCTGAAGAATCCCCAGAAAGCCTCCAAGGCCTGCTGTGTGCCCACCAAACTTGATCCCATCTCTATTCTCTACTTAGATGCAGGGGTGGTCACCTACAAGTTCAAATATGAAGGCATGGTGGTATCAGAATGTGGTTGCAGATAGTAGCAGGGAACGCATGCACAGGGGAGTGCACAGGGGAAGTATTTAATGATTCAGTCTGTAAATTTGTACATTTCAGATTTCCTATTTAATAAGGTTATTTAATGAGGCATGTACAGATAATTGTATGTTTCCTGTTATGGGGAATGGGCAAGTCGTACGACCGTAGGGAATGTATATTTTGTTCCATTGCTTGCTTCTTGCTGTTCTTCGCTGTTCAAATTATGACCGAGTCTCTTTTCCTGTCAGGGCCTAGAGCAGATCACTGGATTGTTTGGGAGGGTTCTTTGTGCCAAAGGGGCACATTCAAATTCACAGAAATAAAGGCATATTTTTCTACTTTATTAATGTCAATTGGCATCTATAGGGATTTCCAGAGCTATTAAAGATAGGTGAACTATGGGCAATACACACCTAGATTGTTTAGTTTTGTGTAAAATCTTTATAAAGATCTTTACATGCTCAGATGTATTTATTTTTTTTAATTTATCTCTGTGGATCTTAAGTCCCGATAATTCTCAAGTTCCTAAATCACTAAGGCACGACAAGGTGTTAGAGTTTTTCCTTTTTTCTTAGTCCTTTCTTTAATCTTTCCCTGTCTCAGTTAAAGGTAACTGGCAGGGGTGATTTGGCATCTGGAGCAGAAGGGAGCCATTCCCTTTCCCATTTTTCTTAGTACAGCAATGAGCCCAGGAGCAGTGCCAGGCTTGTGCAGTGCTTTGATGTGCAATGGCAAGAAATTCCCCCTGTGCATGTTTATTACAAAAGCACCCTGTGTAAATCGGCGCTGGCTTTGTTGCTTTAGCTGTGTGTTGTCTCTCAAGAGTCAGAGCTTTAGGTGGCAGAAATAAGTGCAGCAAATTTCCTAAATCCTTGAAATTTTATCAGTTTATACCAGCTTAAGAAACTAGTCCCCCTACCCAGTCCAGTAAACTACATACAATACAGCTACGTAATCCAATTCAAATGGCCAAGTAGTATTGCATTTAGTCTGCATAGAGCTAGACAGAAAAGGAAGCCCCTTTGTGCCAGCTAGATAGAGAGGATCTTTCCTTTATGTATGTGCTGAAATTGTCAATTCATAAAGATATTGCCCCCCCCCCCCCTTAAACTATATATGATGGAGTCACATGCCATGTTTCCGCCACTCTTCTGCAACAAATCGTGGTGATAAGAAGGTGTCAGAGCTGAGAAACAATAGACCCGTCACTTTATTTATACTAAGCTGCAAATTTGTCAGATTCTTGGGGAAGTGTAAGTGACGTTGACTCTCTTAGACTGTACCAGAGCCTGCTGTATTGTCCCTGCATCTGTTTTACACTTTTAAGGGAAAGTTATCTTCCCTGGAAGTGATAAGGGTCTTTGAAAGAACCACTCTAACACTTCATGGGAATGAACACAAAAGACGTTGCCATGCACCACCTAAAACCAGTTTCACCTATTTCCACACATATTCTTCTGTGCTTTCCGTAATTTATTGACCTATTTATTGACTGCTTGCCTTTGTAATATAATGTAGAATACAGAATGTTTTATTTTTGTGCTTGTGTGTAATCCCACTTGGATAAAACCTTGTACCAATCCTATTTTACATGGAATCTCTCTGTTGAGTTGTGCTGCACAGAGATTGGGGTTGCTGATTTTTTTTCTCCCCTAGATATTTGTAAATACCGTATACCACAGTTACCTCCCTTGCTTACAGAACTGTTCACTCACTGCAGTGATTTAAGTAGCATTCTGGAGCATGTATGGTCTTGTTCAATGTATAACTCTCTTGCAGAGGCATCATTGCTTTAAGTGGTCAGCTGTGTACTTTATTGTGGAGTTATGCAGTCTCCACTCGTGCTGCGTGTTTCCAGATAGCGGGCTGCACCATGGAGCTATGTTGCTTTATGCCTGCTACAGATCTCACCCTGCGAGTGACTGACACCACTCACAGACCTTTACCCTGAGCTACACTGCAATCTTAGTCTGTGGTTAATGGCACATTAAAAGAATTCGTAAGAGGTGTGATATTTTGCACTGCTGACATGAACTGCAGCAGCCAACGGTTGAAGTGTGACCACACAGATCCTTTCAAAACTATCCACAATTCTTATGAAGCCATTTGCCAAGACAAACCATTAACCTTGTTAGGAGTGATAATCCAGCATTAGGGAGATAATCTGACATTTGCTTTTATCATCTCTTTTCTGCGACTGTTCCTGTGGCAGTGATCTGACCAGTGTGCTTTTTGCACCACTGTCCTTAACTGAGCAGTACCAACACTTCCTGAACAGCACCAACCTTTCTGAACACCATGTAGGAGGACCTGTGCCTTAAAAATAATAAGTAACCCACTGTAATCACCCATAATCACTATAAATTTTCAAGTGACCATGAAGCAAAGCAGAGTGGCTGCCTTTGCACTCTCTTATTGCCAGAGATTTGTTGTAATAGAGTAGATAGTAAACAGTGTGTTACAGTACAATGCAAACGTGGGTAGGCATGTAATTTTATCAGTTAGTAAACCTGCATGTGTGAATTTTTACAAGATCAGTAAAAATATCAATGGTAGCTTTTTAGAATTAGGGGCCAGCCAGTCTTCTGATACTAGTAACTTTTCTTTATAAAGAAACACGGACTGTACTGCTGATTGAAGAGGATTTCAGCAAGCCAGAGTTTGTGGTGAAAAACTGTGAAGCATGAGCTGCATCTCACTGTGCTATTTTGGGAGAAAACTGAGCATCTCTTGAATCCTTCAGCTGCACCTGTGCTGTTCATAACCTGAGATTAGAACTATTGAGAACTGTATTTCATTTATTGTGTGTCTGTTAGAATTGCATGCCTGCTTTATGAGCAAAAACTTACCTTACTTTTACCTTACCTTTGAATATAATTATGCAAAGACATTTGCTGGATGTTCACGCAGTTAGATGGCAGAGATCAGGCAAAATAACACCAAAAAAAATGGGGACAGTTATTTTATAAAGAGCTTTGCCTAAGTAGTAAATTAAGGTTGCTTCTGCAAACACAGAAATGCTTGGCTTTAAATGCACCTGTCCATATAGGTAAAACACTCACAAATAACATGGTGAGTGCATGACAAGAGCCTGTGCTACCAAGCTGTAAGCGCTGGTAATGTCAGTGAGAAGTCCCTGAAAAAATAATCCACTGCATGTTTTCATTTTCTTTGTTTCTTTAGTCCTTCCTTCCATCCTCCTTTCTTCCTCCTTCCTTCCAACCATCTGCATTAGTACTGTGACTTCTGTTTCTAAAAGAATTTCTTTTCACATTAAATAGCAGTATGCATTGATTTTCCTTTCATTTCTGATCTATTTTATATCAACATGCTAGCAGATGCTTGACTTAAAAGTGCAAACCAATTTTAGAAAGGTTTCAAAAAATATGGCTTCAGTATGGAAGTATCTATCTTTCCAGCCATCCATCCATCCATCCATCTCTGAATTATTGCATGCAACTGAAGGAGGCAGCAACGCTGTCTCACCAATATCAGTTGGATTTTTGCTTTCATCTGTTTCTAATTGAATATGTATAAGAAAGTGTAAGCAGATATGAAGCCCCTTTTTTGCTGGACGCTGTATAAAATGCCAGGCAGCGCTTGCCGTCTAAATAGGACAGGTAAAGGGGTGGGAGCAGAAACAAATGATACAAAGAGAGGAAGAGCCTGGATAACATATCAGCGAGGGGGTTGGGGGAAGAGTTTTGGTCTTGGATTGCTGCTCTTAAATCAACACATATGATGCCTCCAGAAGAGCATGAACTTCAGGACATCTTACTCATTTCTTGGTCTTGGAAGAAATCATGATAGCTGTGTCTCCTGTGCAAACAGTCAGCACCAATGCCAGATTTCACGAAGCACTTGGAAGTTTGAGGTTCCCTTAAATGATCCATATCTCTTAGCAATCTGCACGTGGACTAAAATTCCTGAAATAGATTCCTTCCCAAAGCTTTCTCGCATTATCCCTTTCTTGGGGGTGTGATCCCTGGAGTCCAGGCTCACTCTGCAGTGCCCTGCGTAGCTGATTGAAGATACAGATTCCCAGCTTTTTGAGCATTAAAGCTTGACAGCTCAGCATGGCTTTTTCTGCCACCGCTGCCCCAGCCCTGCCAGCCCCCTTGCTCTGGGCAGATTGGCTGTTTGGGGCAGTCTGTGGAGGCTGGGGAGAAAGGGCAGAGCCCCACGCTGTTCTGGCAAGAAAGCAGGGCACCCCGTATCCCTAGCAGTGCCTGGGGCTGGCTCATGCTTCTCCCATTTGGAGGTGCCCAAATGTCAGTCTTGGGGAAAAAAAAGTATTCCTGAATATTGTGGACACATACCTCTTTCCAAAGGCAGTGGGTCCTGCCAGGTGAGCAGCAACTCTGGACCTAAAGGTGTGAGGATCAACCTCCCCAAAACTGAAGTCACTTAGAAAAAAATCATCTCCCAAATCATCCAAAGCAGCAGCCAAAACCTATGCCCATCTTCTCCTCCCAAGCTACAGCTACTGCACTGCCCTTGTTAGACTGCTCAGAGAGCAAAGCAAACCAGAACCTCCAGCAGTCTAGAAATATCAAAGGATCCTGCGGTTTTTAACAGCCACGGGCAGTTTGGTGCCTGGCTTACCTACAGCACAATGGGAGAGGTTCAGTTAAGTATGTTCTGTGAAACACAATGAGCCAAGCCCCAGCAAAATCCATCATTTTTTTAAGGAAAAAAAAAAGAGAGGAAGGTTTCCTGGCACTTGAACATCTGCTTCAAGCATTTGAAAAACTACAGCCCAGTGTTAATTTAAACTTCCTTATAACCCAGTTCAACATTTGGAGTGCAAACACTGTTAATAGGATGGGAACCAGGGTGGTGGTGGTTTGCTTACTATATTGGGAAACAAAGCCAGAGCAAAACTAGCTTGAGATAGAGTTTTTGTTTATACTGCTGACCCATCTGTCTTCATTAATGCACTATTTACAGGAAAAGTTAAAAAATTAGCTTCTGCTCCTTCTTCAATTGCAACAGCAACAAATAAAGGCTGAATGGTTCCTTTGCCCTCGACTAAAAATGGAAATTCTTATCAGCACCCCTTGGAAGAAGAGGTTTATTATATGGAGTGTATTATTGTTGAATATTAGTGCTGGGACTAGGCATTTTGGCCAGAGCTGAGTATTTCTAGCACAGGCAACATGAGGAGAGAAGAGCAGTCAGGGAGGTGCCTATATTGCAGAAAGCAGAAACCAGCCTCAAAACATGACCCATGTCTTACTCTAAACTCCTGCTTTGAAGTCAAGGGAGAGATAATGTGTTTTTCTCCTGTATTGACCCACACAGGGTAATGGTGCGATTTCCCTGGGTGTGAAAAGGGACACATTTGAGGCTAAGCCTTGACATGGCATAGAAATCACTGAAGCTGTCTCTGGCACTGACACGGGATAAGGTGAGGCAGTGCAGGGCAGTACCCCTTTCTCTTACCTGCAAGTAAAGGGACAACATGTATGCACTTGAATTTCTAGAGTTTAGGTGCCTAAATGAGAACAGATGAAAGCTACCCCAAATCTGTCTACCCTGAACATCCTCCAGATAAAATGAGGCAGGTTTGTGACAACCTGTTATTAAGCCGGTTTAGCTTGCCAGGTCTGGTCGCATATTTAGTTGGCACAGCTGTAATCCAAAGAGGACCTGAGTTTATGGCCTAGCACCCCTGGACATTTCCTAAAGAAAACAGACTGTCAAACCTACTGCTGTGCCAATGAACATCTTTAAAAGCATCTTCTCAGTAAGAAGAAAAAGCTAAGTTTTGCACTACAAGCCCACTGAAATAGAGACATCCATTAAAAAATCAAATCCATACTCTCTTTCTATAAAGCCAGTAATTTCAAAAGGGCAGGCAGGTTTATCAGAGTTATCATCTCATTTGCACATCCCACTACAGGGGCAGGCTTTCAAATGACCTCAGAACCCTAGGCACATTTTGGGAACAAATCTGGCTGCCAGGCATCTTGTCGCGCTCTTCTTCACTCCTTCGTCCCTGCCTTGCTCTCTTTCATCCCTCTATCACTCTCCATCCACTTTCGCTCAGGCAAGATACGCTTTTTGTCAGGCCACGTCTCTGCAAGCCATTCCCTGGGGAGCGGGACTCAAGGCACGTAGCGTGTCTGCCCCTCTCACAGAGGAGCAGCTTGCTGGGGAAATGCAAGGCTGTTGAAAGCAGTAGAAAGAGCAGCCATTAGAATTACTGCTTCTTTTCCCGGATAAAAGTGGAGGGAAACATCCACCTTTTGATACCCTTGTCAAGAAGATGAATAGTGGAAGGAGTCCAGCTCTCCCTGCTGAGGTCTTGGTAACATCTCCTGCAGCAACTGAGCGCATTTGCTTTCAGATGCATGCTAATAAATGGCAGTTTAGTCTCTTGCCTCTCAACGAGTCACTTCAGATGTCAGTAAGAGCAGAATCTGAGCTAGCAATTAGCTGTGAAAATTTCTGCTTCCAACTCCATCTCACAACACAGCATTGGTGGCAAAATTCATTAGGATATGGCTGCATTATTCCAGCAAACCAAGTTACTTTTTAGAACAGATAATGCCAGAAAATACAGAAGAGTTTTGCTAACATATATACTGCAATATATCCAGCTCAGGGCAAATGAGCTTACATTGGAAATGGGAAGTTTGCTTACTTGTTTTACACTGTTGGGTACATGCCCAATGTGATTCTGTTCACAGCGCAAATTGATCAACCTCCTGCTAAGCATTTCAAGAACTTAGCAGGACCTTTGATTGCATCTTTTAAGTAAACAAAGGAAATATGAGGGATAAAAGCAATCAACATGGCTGCAATAAAGGAAATGATATGAGAGGAATGGATTTCCGTGACACAGAGCAATGCTTCCTGAAAAGAAGGGGGTTTTTTTTCTAACTCCAAATACTACCTTTTCTGTGATGGCCCAAGATATGGCTAACAAAGACAATATGCTGTATTTTATTTTAAATGGGCAGCTGCGGTACCATTAATTCAATATTAGCATAACTATATTTCACAGAAGCCTCTCCCTGTCATATCTGCAGTGACTTTAGGGTGAGGGGATGCTCACTGCAGCAACAGAGCTCCCCAAACAATGTCCTCTGTGCAGCTGAGGCTATCCAGGATGTGAGCTTCAGATGGTGTTGAAAAGATGTGTCAAGTTAAGTGAGAAGGTTTAAATACAGGGTGGTCTCTGAAATCAAGTACAGTAGCTAACTAGCAACAGCGGCTAAACAACAGTCCAGCCTTCCATAGCTCTCAGGTTTATGTTGGCTTTGCTGTAGCAACTCCTTATCTTCCCAGAGATTAGAGCATTTTAGATCAGTTGTTGTGAGATTTGGTGGAAACCATTTCCTGAGCTGTCACCGCTGGCTAATCAGGCAAAGTCGAAATGCAAAGCTTTGGGAGAGTGGGAAAGCAAAACCCGTTATCCTACAATACTGAACATGCTGTATTTGCTTTTATCATTACCAGATTTTAGATGCCCAGCTCAAGATACTGATACAGAGAAGCCTACAGCCTGAAACATAAGCCAGCTGAACTGTAAGCAAAGCAAATACCCTATTGTAGGAAAAACGAGCCCTTTTACCATTTCTACAAGTCCTGGTAGCTGGCGTAACTGTTCACTGGTTATTGCTTACTGTGCTTGCTCTTCACCAGATCTGCACTATGAAATCCCAACCTGAATTCCCCCATGGGTTAAAATTAGAGTGGGGATCCATGGGAAACTGAGACCCACACAGTTAGGAGACTAATGGGCTGATCCAACTGTTGAAACGGTTTAAGTGATTTGATTTTGGCTTACAGTAGTTGGTTGCCACTGAGATAGACACAAAATAGCATGACAACATGCAAATACAACCTGCTATCCAAAATGTCACTTATAGATTTGTACCAATTTTGAAGTCACTCTTGCAGAGAGAGCAAGTTGCTTTCTACCACAGTTGCTTTCCTTGCTGAACTCTCTCCTTTTCCCTTGGGATTTCTCTAGCACACATTGTTTCTTGTTCTTTTGCACTCCTCTGCCAATCAACAACTTACACCAGCTGCAAATTTGGCCCAATAATATTGATTGCACGTCTTGTGCTTCCTCTGTCCACCCTAATTAGTGCATTAGAGATAAGCAATGTGCCCTGAGCAGTGAGCTAATGGCAGAGGGAGCAGGCCGTGCTTTGCGGGGCACGCGTCCTTCCTGACGGGGGCTGCCACACACGTTCCTCCCTGACACTGTTCAGGGCACTGCATGCAATGCTAATGAGCTCCAGGACAGGCAAACAATTTAGACAAGGGCCTCAGTGAGCTCCCCAGAGTTGCATTAACCCCTGCACTTACTGCAAGAGAAAGGAGTAACTTTTAAGATAGAGCTGTTGGCTAAGCTGGACCCTGCTGCACACTGTGGTCTGCACACACACGGGAACGCAGAAGCCCTCGAGGGACTGGGTAGCCACTGGGAAACAATAGTACCTCTGTGAACAAATGAATTGCACTTCTATATCTGCTCTCAGCTGTTCTTCTATCAATAACCATCCCATTTCTGCATCATTCTCTCATTCTTGCATCATTCTTCTCAGGGAAGAAACCAGTGTCTTCACCACTGACACCAATGTTGTCAACACTTCTGGCCTAAAACCTCTAGCCTAAAATTAATAAAAGGAAGGGTTATCTGGCAAGCCCAGCAATCTAGTTATTATTGCAAATATTTATAGTGTAGATTGGGATTCAGGACTCCCAAGTCTTTGTCTGGCTCTGCTTCATATGTGCTCCGCAAACATTTTCAAAGGCTTCATTACTTTTGTGTTGAGTTTTGGAGAGCAAAAATCTGTGACCTCCATGGCTTGACTTTCATCAGGACAGAAGACCTCATTACTTTGGCTTGAATGGTGAGTGCTGAGCACTCTGCTACAAACTCCTTTGCCTCCTTGCTTGCTGGTATTGAAGCTAAAAGAGGATAGGGAGCTAAGACAAGGGGCAAGTCAAGCAAAAAGCAGTCTAACCATCTAAGCCCTACACCAGTGTCCTAAAAAGCCACTACAGATGCAAACCACATTAAAGTTCCATCTCCACGTTGTGATGGGATGCTAGGGTGCTTCGCCCCAGCTGGTGTTCCTGCATGTGAGTTCTTAACAGCCTTACAAAATGGAAGAAAGACTCTGCTACAATTTTATTTTTAAAAACCATCCTGCTTGCCATTATCAGTGAGGCTTTATATTTGAGTGAGCAGGAGCAGGTCAGAGTGGATGACAGCAATTTAATCTGCTGTTGCTTTTCCACAACTTCTCGTGCTATCCTTGACCCTAAGCCAATGCCCTTCCACTGCCAGCTAGGGGAAAGATCCAGTCTTATGGAGCTGATGAGTTTCTAAACACGTATCCCAGGTCTTCTGCAAACTGTAATGTGATTTATCCCCGTTTTAGACTTCTTTACACAGCCTTCTTTACACTGGATAGGAGGAAGGTAGCGAGGGAGCAGGATGTTCCCACTCCCCCAGTGGAAACAGCCCTTCCCAGGGTGTGACAACACTCCGGTTTCCAGGGGACATTTGACCTTTCACTCATCGGCGCTGCCTGTAGCTGTTGTGTTGGGAACAACTGTCCTTGGGGTGCTTGGCTGACTTCCTGACTCCTTTTGGATTGGCATTTCCATACAGTTCAGCACTTAAATTGAGCACTGGATTTTTAGTAGCATTGGAAATGTGGATGCATGCAAAGGGAACGCTTGGCAGCATTAGAACATCCATCCTTTGAGCCCCAGGAAGGGACACACAGGGTAAAGGTGTCACTGAAAAGACTCAAACCCTGCACTGGCCCTAAAGATCAAGGGTGGACCTCATCCAGAGCATGCAGAATGCAAGGGGAGCGTCTCCAGCTGGATGGCAGCCTGTGCTGGCCCTTATCGGGGAGCCGAGGAAGGAAACAAGGCAACGCTGCCGGGGAAAGGAAAAATTTACCTCTCACATGCTCAGAAAGCAGATGCCAAGCTGATGCTTATCCTCATTTCTTTAATAAGAGGTCAACGCCTGGCCCCTGCCTCGCTGGCTGCTTTTAAAATGCACTCATTTGGAAATAGCTCCCTGGATGCAGCAAACAGCATTTCGGCCAGCTGATGAGATTAAAGGAACATTCCCCTGTTCCCAGTTCCTGTTATCAGTACATTGTGTTAAGAGGGCCAAAATATCACATCGTGTTTTTACGCGTGATAAAGCAAATTTTCACAAGCCACATCAGTGGCTGCTGACGGCACTGGGAGTGTCGTTCCCCTCTGCCACACAGGGCTCACCAGGGTTGGCTGGGCATGGGAGTACAGGGAGACCTTTTGGACAGGGTTATGTATGAAAAATGAATGACTTTTTGTGAAGCTTCCTTACATGAAGGACTCAAGCGGTAAACAGGATGTTTCCTTCTCGCCGAGCTCTTTGCTTGTTGGATTTTTCAGCTTGGTAAATTCTTTGATGTTTGCTAAAGGTTGAGCACACCCTGGAGTCTTGCAGTGGCAGCACCACTAAGGTCTCTCAGCTCTGCCTCACAGCCTTACAGTTAGTTGCACCTGAATTCCGGTCACTCACCTGGTTGCTGTATTTGGCTGAAGTTATAAGCCTTATTTCTTAAGAAAGCAAGTTCCCAATTAACTGCTGAGCACTTCTGTTTATGGGAATTACCGACTGAGAAAACTCCTATACAGGAAAACAGCTAGAAGGGTAAACTATTCTAGGTGGAGACCACACATGCAGTGAGCTGTTGGCAATGTGAATTATCCAAGGAAGAAGCTGTCCCAGGTGGAGCCTCTGTGCGATATTCAACATGTAAGCACTCAGGGCGTTTATCTGCTTGAGCAACTTGGAATTCCGAAACTTGCAGTTTTTTTGTGCTATAAGAGATGAGCATTTTCTCCAAAGGAGTGCTTATTCAGACAACTCCTGTCCCTGCTACCCTGGCGGCTTCTTCCTGCCTCCATGTTGGCCCTTGCTTTATCAGGATGCTTCTTTTTTGCCAGGTTATTTTTCCTTCAGGCCAGTTTGATGGTCTGGGTTTGTAACATCCTTGTGCTGCAGCAAGGTGGCAGGAAAACACAGAGAAAGCGGGACACTGGAACTGCTTCCAGGGAGGGTTTGACTGAAAGTCTGGGGACTATTTTTTTCTCCCCACCTTGGTGAATGGTTATTCATGCACGAGGTCTCCATTTGGCAGTCTTTTCATCTTAAAAGCAGCCTGTTTTGGGAGTGTCTTTCAGCTCCCATGTAAAGGAAGGACGGACTGCATTACTCTCTAATTCCTGAGGAGAACAACATGTTCTCACTGCTTTTCTTTCATTTGTAAAAGCCATCCTACATAATGGCTGGACACTTTTCCCGCACGTCCGTCTCGCCTCCCACAGCAACTTGCTATTTTATTCAGTAGCCGAGCTAAAAAAGGGAAGTTACTATCATGCCAAAAATGCAACTTCGATAAAATATGAGGGGGTAAGTCAGCATAAGTGTGACTGGCTCGGGATCCAAAGAGAATAATGTGGGAAGGATAATTTTACTTTCTTGCCTCTCACGCCTACCAAATGCCTGGATACAATGAAGGGAATTCCTAAATGAATGCAGTAAATACCTAAGAAGAGCAAAACAGATTTTTTTGCTCTAACACAAAGAATGCTAGACAGTGAGAGCAGGACTGAAAGTATATCCTAAAAGATGTCATATTTTTACCCCATAATGCATGGTTTAACAGTTTTAGATGCATTCAGATCTGTGGTTTTAATTGCTCTAATTTGGAAAGCCATATCACATTTAAAGGGAGAGGAAAATCCTCAGTATATTTTGTGGGTTATCCTACACTCCCATTGCCCTGAAGGGGATGCTCTTGTGTCCTCTGGCTGTGCAGCGTGAGGGTTAAGGGGGGTGAAAAACTGCCTTTTTGGCAGTTTCCAAGCCTATAGTGCCCAGGGCAGGGTTGAAAAGGGTCTTTCTATAGGCTTTATTCTTTATTCTCTATGATAGACAGTCTGTGTTACTTTTATATGATAGTAGTAGTTCCACACTTTCTAGGATATCCAGAGTGAATGCTTAAAGCCTGCTGAGCTGAAAAGCAGCCACCAAACAACCCTCTGTGAGTTTATAATGCCCCTTGCAGTACAGAGGAATAGCAACTCCTGCTTCAGGAACAGGAAAGACTTTCTCTGCTACTCCTTCCCCAAGAAGCTTCATGGCGTAGCTGCAAAAAGAGAGGGAGGAAGGAAATGTAGGTCGTGCATCAGTCAGTTTTCGGGATCTCATATTGTGGTGTCTCAAACAGAAGATCTGAAAGTGCATTAAATCCAGAGTAGGATCTGCGCATTGCCAGTATTCAGGTGTGGCACTGGACTTTGCGTGGCTGAACGGAGAGGATATACCCTCAGGGCTGAAAAGGATGCAAAGTTTCCACAGGAAAACCCTCCTTATCTTACAGCACCCAACAGCAATAACAACTCATAAGATGCCCATGTTTCTCTCTGAGGCTGTTCGCTCCCCGCCTTGCACTTAGGAATTTGCAGTCCACCTGACCTCTATTGGAAAGTCTATCTTTTAAATATGACCACTATAAACACTCCAAATTTTAATGGGCAGAATATCTTCAAAGAAATTACTCTGATCTTCAGAAACAGTCATGGTTTGATAGAGGTTGTTTTGCCTATCTGCAGCGGAAGTGGAGGAATGCACAGTTTATACTAAAATAACGTGCACTTGTCCTAGTCACGGAGACTTCTGAGCCTCAGCCAAGCCTTTTCACGTCATTACAGTCTACTGCGTGCTGTGAAGGAATTATTTGCCTCTTCACACTTTTGATCTTTGCAGAAAGGAGTGTGTGGCATTTCCAGCCCAGATGTTCACGATGTTCCTCCTAGACCTGATGGAGAAGTTTCTCCCTAAATGACTCCCGAGTCTCATGCCCAGATTAGTAATGAGTCCCTTGTAAAGGTAAAAAATTAAATAAACACTGAAGCAGCTCTGTCAAGATCAAGTGGTGTTAGTGGTGCTTGAAAGAGACTTTGGGAGACAAGAAATGTGTCACCTCAGGATGCTGTAGCATGTGGGACATGCAGGTGATAGGGAAAGTGAGGTTTTGATAGCTCAGCTTTGACAGTGGCTAAGCCCAGTGGAGGCCACACTGTCCTCCTTGGGGCTCTTCTCTGTGATGCCCATCCCTCTGCAAGGCTGTGGACTTCAGAGCTCTGCACCAGCAGGTCCAGCACCACTGGTCCAGTGTAAAGGGCTACTGTGATCCTCACTGAGAGATTAAATTACCAAATTTCAGATTTGAAACATTTTAATTAGATTTGACCATTGCAAAGGCAGAGGTGCTTGGCTGTGGGTCCTCTGGAAGGCACTGTGATTTTGCAGCAGGCCAATGCAGTAAGCCCATGCAGTAACCCCATGCAGGCCTCCAGAAAAATTTAATTCCCTGCTGTGAAGGTTTGTGGGCAGGACAGTGAGAAGCTGTGTAGTCTCTGAGGATCCTATGGAGAGGAAAACCACTTGGAGTCAGAGTCCATAGGTCGAGTGAGCTATTTATGGGCTGGATTCTTAAATGCAGCTCAACTTTCACAAACCTCTCCTTTACCAGTACTTTATATCCACAGCTAAGCAAAGGTGGATTCAATACACCAAACTGAATCTGAGACTAAGGAGTCTGGGCTCAGTTTTAGGGCTAGACAAGTCCCCCCTCAGCAAGGCTGATAGCAGCAAGTGCTATATAACCAATATTGGCTTTTATTCTCTATTAACATGTTACCACTCCCATCTCCCCTTTCTTCACATAGTTTCCTCTGTGTCCCTTTCTCTCACCAGTTTGTTTTTCTTTGCAGGCTCTGCCAAGCAGGTCTGCAGCCTGTCTTGATCTGAACTTTTGTATTAACAAAGCCAAGTCCTCAGAAGCAGTAATCCAGTGTTGTTGCATAACTTCACTGTGCTTGGCACAGAGGCATGTGTTTGGTCCTAGACATCTTGCTTGAAAACTCCTGCAGATCTCTGTGTTTTTCCCTTTTCTCTTCCCATGAAGGCTCTAGGCTGGCCTGAAGCTGTGTGGTGTTGTTCCCCCTTCTTAACATAAATGAGGAGCGAAAGGTTTTCTTGCAGAGTCCTGTATTTTCTTTCCTACACCAAAAGCTTCAGCAGCGTTGTGGTACTGCTGGAAGGGCGACTTGCTGGCAGGCAGTGGGAAAACAAACAGACACACTTACAAATAGCCACACTGGCACCACGAGACCTTTGGGTCCAGTTAGTCTTTACGCTGATGGCAGCAAGTGACAGGGAGAGACCCAGCACCGTCGTTGGGGTGCAAACCCAGGTGTCCACCAAGGTAGCCAAGGAAATCCTGTTCAGCACTGATGAAATCATGAAAAACAAAAGCAGAGGCAGTAAGTAAGTCCAGATCTGTTATTCTTTGAAAATTGTCCATCAGGGAAAGTGCAGAAGCCCCATTTTCTGTACCGGGTAAAGTTGCTGATGGACTCCCTCTGCACAAAGAGCTCTGTGTATGGATGCATGAAAGTGCTCTCCAAAGCCTCAGCAGCAGCTGTGCTGGATTTATAGATGCATGGCTATAAGGAACAGTGATTTAAAATAACTGAACAGCCACTTAACTGAAGAGGTTTTTGTGATATTGTGATCTTATAACTGGAGCCTTGATATCGATGAGTCTGGCACAGCACAGCGAGTGATGCTGTAGGAGACCTCTTCTCAGTGGACCTGACAGGCTCTCTGGGCTACTCTTGCTCTATAAGAGCCATAACCAACTGTATGCGTTAATGTGAACATCTCAGCCATGGTGCTGACAGCATTTGCAGCCCACCATCCAGGCACACTGTGTGACGAGCTGTGCCACCCCAGACCTTGGGGCTTTTCTGTCTCTCCAGATCTAGGATTTACGGACTTTTTGTTCCACTCAGAAGCACTGTGGGTATCTCCAGCAAGGAGCCAGCCAGCTGGCAGGAGGGATGCTTGCTGGGTTTTTTTTGTAAAGGCATAAAGTGTCCTTAACCTGAACTCTTGAGTGCAAGATATTCTGATTGAGCAGCAAGAAGTATTGGCCTGTTCTACAGGTAACTTGAGCAGCTGAAAGAGGAGTTGAAAAAAACACACCAAAAAAGCTAAAGAATATTTTTGAATTTTCCTGTTTCAGAGCAGAAACCAGCCTCTAACTTCTGGGCTCCTTCCTCCGAACCAGCCCAGGGTCAGTAGCAGAACACCAGATGATACAAGTCCCTGGCTCTGAACCTGCTTGGCAATTCCTATGGATTCATGCAGCTGCATTTTATGTCTGTGCACAGCTGGGTGTCTCCTCCTAGTTGGTTTTGGCATCAGTTTTGCATGTGGATTTAGCTAAGTTTTTTATCTCCTCCTCAAGCATCTTGTTTTTCTTCTCCATGTCCTCCCGTGAGCGTTCCACATTCATCAACTTCAGCTCCAGTTCCTCAGACTTCTTCTTCTCCTTCTCAATGTCCTGATTCAGCCTTACCACTCTGGCCCAGACTTCATAGTTTTCCTTCTCGAGACTGCAAAGAGAAACAGAACTTGAAAGGATTGGATTGGAAGAGTGTCAGGAAGTCATCTTTTGGCTCTTAAGGAGTCTGCCCTCTGTGTCATTAAGCTATAAAATAAGCCAGAGGTGCGGTCCTGATCCCCTGATCCTCAATGGCCACATAACACAATGCAATAAATCAATACACATGATATATAATAATACAATAACAATATGTGAAGCTATATAACACTGATGGTTACAACTAATAATGTAATAATGCTACTACTGAATTCTGGATAGTATAATGGTACAATATTGTAGTAATAACAAGAATTATGACAGTGTAATTATTGCAGAAACATTACAGTGCCATACAATGATGTAGTAAGAACTATAGAATATTAATATTGTAGTAATAGAACATTAGTAACTATGTCATGAGAGTACAGCATATGAGCATTGACTTTTAGACAGCCTACTACAATACTATATTTTATCATTAGTCATTACTCTTATATACTGTATAGTATTACTGGTAAATTAATCTGTGCAATACTAGTGTTGTAATAACATGAGCTGAAAACTTCATACTCTCCAGAAAGCAGCACTCTGCAGTGTGTTACCTTTTAATTTGTTCCTCGTAGTCATTTTTCTGTACCTCCATCTCTTTTTTCAGCTTCAGGATCATGTTTTGCAGGAACTCCCTGCTCTCCTGATCAGGCTTGGAGACCTCGGCAGGGCTGCTGGTGGGACTGGCTATTTCCTTTGGCTGATGGCTGGGACTGGGGCAGGGCAGAAATTCCTTATCAGAACTGCTGCTCGAAGGGCTGGGGCTGGAGCCGCTGCCTTCCCCACTTTCTGCCTGGGAGGTAGGAACATTATCGTAGGTTGAAGCCCGGTGAAGGTCGAGCAGCTTAAAAAGATCATGAGACAATGTTCTCTTATGTCCATCGGGGACCACGGAGCGCATGCTGCTCCCAGGGGAGCTTTTCCAAAAGTCACTGGCAAATATGTCATTTTTGTCATTGCTGCCTTTCTCCCCGGGAGAAGCAGCTGTCAGGAAAGATTTCCTGTTAGGTAAAGTCTGAGTTCTTTTCCTTGACTGCATTTTCCACATTCCCAGTGTATCTTTGGACCCATTATCTTCTCTGGGTGCACTTAAGCTCGCAGCTGGTCTGGCGGCACTGCTGGAATTCAGATCATCTCTCTGTAAAATAGACCCATGGCATTAGGACAGCCTCATCCTGCTCTGTGAGCAGGGACAGGTTGCAGGGACTGCTGTGACTGCAATATTTAAGAAAGCCACATTTTAACATGCTAACAGGAATGGCCACAAGTTTTCCATAAAAAATTTTGGGTTGCACAATGTTTTCCATTAAAAAGAACTTTTTGCAGAGATTCTTTCTGAGAAAAGCCTTTAATCCTCAGTGTTTTCACTTCACCAGCATGAACTGAAAAGGCTTCATCTATTCTGCCTTTTAGCTAAAAAACTTCAGGAGTTTTCATTTTTCCCAGAACAGTAGATTTTCCACAGGAAAGTGGAAAGTTTATCTACATTGTTTTCCTGATGTAGATATTCCAGAGATGACAGTTAGAGCTCTTTACCCTATTAATAGCAAGTACTCTTAGTGGCTCGCTGACCTGTTAGATCCCATCATAATTAATCACGCATCTATTAAATTTATGTTTTATTATTTCTCTGAGGTTCTAGCCTTACCATTTGCCTTTGGATCAAGCTCTCTGTCCTGGGCACCGCAGGGTCCTCTGCAGCATCCCAGCCCACGGAGCTGCGTGGGATGGGGGATTTCTTGTCATTTTTTTGGGCAGGTGGGGAGGGTGGCACATCCTTGGATGGGGGAAAGAGGTCTGCATGGTCACTTATCATCACAGTCATCACCTTCTGGATCTGTGGTGTGCCTGGAAGAAATTACAGACCTGTCAGTAGCAAACCCAATGCAACGGGCTTTCTTCCACCCACACTTGCATTTTCTGGTATCCAAAATGGAGATGCACATAGAAATGCAGGTGAAGACAAGGAACAGGATCATAAAACCAAGTAAAGGGAGGGATTTTTATATCACCCCAGAATATCAGGAGTAGACTATGGAGCAACCAAGATGGGAGTCTGCTCAGCTGCACCAAGACACAAATTGTGCTTCTTTGGCTTTAGACAAACAAAGTACAGGTATCAGTTATATGAATAGGCATATGAATGTCTGGACCATTTGCATGTGATGTCTGTAGAGCAAACCAGTCTTTGGCCTTAAAATATTTCTTCTATTAGTTCTGCTGCATCTGGCCTTGCCCACGGGATTACAGTTTGGCTCAGCTAAACAGTAATTTATTTGAGTTTCCTTTGTTTCTCTAAGAATTTTATACCTTCCTGCTCTAAGCAAAAGAAAGATGACTTCACAAAATTCCTGAATTGTTTGAAATCTATGGAGGGAACACACGTGCAATTCCTAAGTGGTTTTCGTCACCATAAACATTTATAGCGTAACACATGGCTTTACTCTACCCTGCTGTATTTACTGTGCCCAGGCACGTGTCTGGCTTATATCATGGGTCTACCATAGAAAATTTTTAATTTCAAGATTGTGGATGCAACTGGGTATTTCAGCATATCATGTGCTCCTATGCCAATTATTCCAGGAGTCCCTTTTACCTCTCATAATAATTGCAGGATCCTCTATCTTGGGTCTGATGAGGTTCACTCCAATCACTGTTGCCAGGTTATCTACACTCATCTTGTTGACGCTAGAGTTCAACTGTATTTCATGTAGAAACCTGTCAGAATCCAAGGGCAAATATTTCAAGTCAGAGAAGGAAGACTGCAAAAAGCCTTACACACCCACTGGTATAAAATCCTGATTAATCCATCCAGCTCTTCCTTTAAATCCCAAGGACAGAAACATGAAATTGCCTTATAACTGCAAACTGGAGCTGGGTCTTATTGGTATCAGTAGAAAAACCACCATGTGATGAGCTGCTCACCTAAAAAAAAAAAATCAAAAAGGAAGGGAAAATCTCCATCTAATCTCTAACCAGAGAAAAACTACCTAGGCTGCGGGAAACCTGACAGTTTTGTTGCACAAGGCTTTGTCTAGAAAAACTACATTTGATTTTAATTCTCAGGGATTCATAAGTGAGTTTTAGGGTAGGCATTTATGCTCAGACATTGTCAGGGTGTTCATCCCCGTGGCTGAAATTCTTCTTTTACAAAAGTCAGGATCTGGTGCCCTGAGGGGAATCAAAACATGGCTTAAGAGGGCTCTCTCTAGAGGAGTCAGCCTCAGCCTTTGGGATGATATTTCTACTCACCAACACCAAATCTGAGCTGTTTATACCTTGTGCAGAGGACTGACCTGCAGATATAGCTGAGGAGGTTGTAGTTGTCTCTGGGAAGGAGGGACAGTTGCTTCAGGAGTTCCTGATGGCCCTAAATGCAAGTTAAGAAGTAGCTCTATAAAGATTCACAGATATATATCGACACAAGAATGGCTCTTGGTCACTCCATCCATTCCTATATGGTCTCACCTCTTGGCATTTGCTTGCCTTGGAAATTACATTTATCCAGCAGACCAAGCATGGACATGGAGAAGTTTTTGTACAGTGCTCAGCAAGAAGAGGCAGCCCATTGCCCAGTACTGCTGCTGCCACAGCAGCAAAGGAAAGAGCAGGGTCCCCTCCAGCCCAGCACGTGTGTGATGAGCTCTTCGGAAAGAGCTGATCACACCTAATCTTGCATTTCTTGTATATAAACATGTAAGACATTTTTAACCCCAAAGATCCTGAAGTGAAACAACCTACATGAAACATTTGCCCTTGAAATACAGGGCTGAACACTGCAGTTCACAGAGCTCATGCTACCAAGGATAGCTGCCTTATTTTTTTTGTGTATAGGAACAGCATCCATGAGTGGGTTTTTTGCAGTGGGGGGGGCTTCTTTTCCACCAAAATATATAGTTAGGAAAAGACAGTTCCCATCTGTTTCTCACTTCTCCCTCTACCAAATCCCCACTTCCTTCTGTGGTCTCACCCAGAGCCCTCCACCAGCTCTGCTCTCGGCTCGGGCTGATGGAGACTGCAGCAGGTTGTGTTTCCTTCCTCTTTTGCTCTTCACACTTACTATTTGCTGCAAGCGCTTAACGACAAGAGATGCTGAGCAGCTCTTAGATCTGCTCCAGAAGTGTAAGCTTTAAAATGGATAAACACATGTTGTCAAGTGGGGAAACCCCACTGCCTTTGGGAGATTTTATCTTTTTTTTTTTTTTTTCTTTTTTCCTTTTTTTTTTTTTTCCAGATTTTGAAGCTCAGTAATTACACAGCTTAAAATGCACAGCTAAATATGCACCCGGCGTCTCCAGCTCACAAAGCCCTGGCACTGAAACACAGCTAATTTTAAGGCCAGAAGGAGAGAAACGAATGCATCTCTACCTTTGTCTCATCTGCATCCAGCGCCTGACCGCACAGCAGGAAATCCTCGTACTGCATCCAGGGCACAACTGGCTCAGGGAGCTCCCGCAGGTAGAGTTTGAACAGAGAGGCCACGGTGTGCACATCCGTATCCCTGCAACATGCAAAGAGCCACTCACGTGAAACTCAGACCCAGCTGGTGAGCAATCCCTACCCTGCTCCAGGAGCATGAGATTATATTTAAGCTCTGTGTATAGATGCATGAGACAGAGAGATATAAATAGGGAAGCCAAAGCAAGCTGGGGGGAATCCATAGAGCACCCCAAGCCAGGGAATGGCCCCAGCTGGTAGGAAAATAAATGCTTGGTGGAGATTTTCCCCACCGTGGGGCTGGCAGGTCCCCAGTGTTCATATGCAGGCTGAGCCTTCCCAGACTGCATTTGACTCATGAGGGTTTACATGCAAATATTGCTTGGTGTTCACATGTTTGGCAGGCACTCCCCGCTCTGTGCGGAGCTGGCGAAGCTTGCCTGGGGTTTTTAAGATTAACAGCAATTACTGAAGATGTTCTGCCGGGACAGATGTTTGCAGCTTTGCATACCATATAGTTTACACTATGTCAAAAGGACACTGTCAAGATCATAAGCCTCTAATTTGACCTACCTTGAAGTCGCTAAACTGTTATAAACTTCTAGCAAAAATCCCCCAGTTCATTTATTTTAGGATTGGTTGGGGTTTTTAAAATACTATTCTTTTTAACAAATGCACATAACCATAGAGAAATTTTTTCAGAGCTGTGTTTTTGTAGGGCCTACCAATACACACCATTAGGCATCCTGGATGCCTGGGCTGCAACAACGGTTTTCTAGCGCTCCCCACCCAATCCTGCTGTGCTTGTGTGCGCAAGCATGCCTGTGCAAACCCAAACGGGCTGCGAAGGTGGCACTGAAGGTCAAGCCAGCACCTTGCAGCATTGAGGTCACTGGAAACCCCATTATTGGCCTTCCTCCTCGCTAAGAAAATGCTTTGGTTGAAGTGCATGGGGGCTGCCATCACCCTGAGATCACCGCAGCAATGCTCATACCAAGCCCTGAGGCACAGGGTGCTGGGAAAAGGGCCAAACTCCCTCGCCATGCCCCACTGCAAAACACAGTTCTGCAAAAAATAAAAAAAGGCTTCACCTTCCTATGACCCCCATACAGGTTACAACAGGAAAGCTCTCAGCAGGACTCTGGCACTCAGAAAGCAAGAAATATTCAACTGCAAAACCAACGGCCAGGATGGTTATGCTCCCGGAGCAGCTGTGGCTCTACAGCAGGTATTATTTAGGTAAGTGCTGTGGTTTTTCCTAACAAAGCTGCATAAAGCTGGGTAAAAACAGGAAAAGTTTTGCGGTTAGGGACAGGCCTGCGGATAGAGAGATGAGGCCCTGCACTCCGCTTAGGCAAACTGTTTTGCACAAAAGTCCAGGGAAACTCCTGGGTTTGGGTGCTTCCCTCCCACAAACACCCCAGATTTTGCCGGCAGCTCTCAGAGCTCAGGTGATGCCATATGGAGCAGCTCCCTGGGTCTGCATAGATGGGGCATCACCACAACAAGTATCAAACACCTTCATAGACATGCAGCAGCCTGGGCACTCTTTGTCTTAGTTATGGTGGATAGGACAGGGCAGGAAGTAAACCAAAAAGCCTCACTTTAGGTGCTGTGGAAAGGCAGGACCCACTTTTCCTTTATCCCAGCACAGGGGTCACTGCTTTCACCAGTGCAAACCGGCAGGTGAAGCCCTGGAGCAGCCTGCACAAGTGAGCAGGGGATGCTTATCTGACGGGGCCCAAAAGCAAGGGCTTAAACTCTGACTTGGGGCAGGGGACAGGTGGGAAACCATCTCAGAGATACCGAGGCACCTGCAGGGATAGCTGGTCTGCAAGCTATCAAGGGAAGGCTTTATAAAGAGGTGCACCAGGAGTTTACCTTTCTTCTCCCATTTTGCACAGGGCATGGCAGAGGTAGAAGTAGCAAATGTCTCTCTCCAAAGCCTCTCTGAGACACACGGGCGGGGATAGGCAGCTTCCTCAGCTCTAGGGAGTTTGCTATTTCCTCTTAGCCCTGCAGAGGAAGGGCGTCAGCCTTGGAGCAGCCAAAATCTCTCTCTCATCTCTATGTGGTGTTGTAGAGAAAAGCAACAGGAGGAAAATATCATGGCTATGGGCTGGCAGGGAAAGAAATAACTTCTACTGTGTGCATTAGGGTGTTCTCTGAGCTTATTTGTGATCCTCTGCTTGCTCTCCTTTCTCTAAACCTCTGCCCTTAGCTAATGGGCTATGTAGGCTCTTCCCTTTGCCTCCTTCTTTGGCTGCTCCTGCAAATGATAAATGCTGTGTGGGGCCAGGACTTTCCTAAATGCTTTCCTTTATTTCCATGAATCTCATCTCAGCACCCTCTGATTCTGCTTTTGCCTCCATTTGGGGTTTCTGCTGAATCCTTTCTCCTTGTCAAGCCCTTCTGGAGAGTCTGAGTTTCCTGCAGGGCACTGCCGGGCTCTCTGGGGGGGTTAGACAGGCTGCTTTTCCCCCAGATTTTGGGGTGTATGAGACCTAGTTGAGTAGGAGAGGGGGAATCTAGCATTACCGGTCAAATGATGGCCTTTCCCCAGCATCGAACGCGTCCCTGAGCTGTTTCACCAGGTTGTCTTGGCCAGGGAGGCGGAAGATGCCCTCTTCACTCACACCGTGCTCCCGGATGAACTCGGCACACTTCTGCACCAGGATGGGGACCTGGTGCTGCCCGAATTTCTGTTCATAGGCCATGGTCTCTGCCAAGCGCTGGCCGAACACCACTAGGGAAAGGACAGAGAGGTTAGAGGAGCCCGAAAGCTTTGCTAAAGGCATATTACCTGCCAAAGTACATCAGGTGCAAATGTGATAGCAGTACCTGCTTTTCTGATAGCATAGGAGCTACAAGAAGTCTGCAAACTGGGGGAAATTCTTCCAAAGAATTAATAGCAAAATGAAACCTTGTTCATCTACAAATAATTAACAGTTCTCAAAATGATTAAAACCAAGCAGTGAGCCTTGTTTTTTGCCACGCTGCTTGCCTGCCTTGGAGCAGGATGCTGATACAGAGGGAGACGGGAACAGCAAAAAGGCTGATGTGGGGCACAGGGAGAGAAGGCAAGCTCATCACACAAAGCTGAAGGATATAGAAAGCACAGGAGACCACTAAGGAATAAGAAAAGCAGCCTTGAAGAGATTTGGAGCTGGAAGTCTTACTGATTTAGTTGCTTTTCTTCCCCCTCCCCTCTCCTCTCACCCTCCAGAAACTCCCCAGTGCAAAGAATAGCAGTATTTTGCAGCGAGTGGTACCTTTCCTTCGGAGCAATGGCCTTTTCCTCCTGAACTCACAGCAAAAGAAGAGCTCGAAGGTGGGAAGGCAGCAGCCTGCATCCCAGCTTTTCCTCCTCAGAGCCTGGGGCATGGTAAGAGCAGACAACTCCCAACTCCAACTGGCTCTGGGATATTAATGGCAAAGGGTCCTATGGTCCTCTACCGTATTTTTGCCCCAGCAGTGCCGGTGATGTGTTCACCTTGTGCTCTGAAGGCTGAAATAATTCCTGTGCATCTTCCAGACCAGGAAAATGCAAGTAAACACTCTCATCTGGAACCACAAGGCTTGTCGGCACCTGCCTGATCATGGGGGTTTTTCATTTATGACTCGCTTACACTTTTAAATAATGAATATAAACCTGTCATTGTGCACAGTAAAAGCAAATAGCTTTTTTTTTTTTTTTTTTTTTTTTTACCTCTCTGCATTAATTGCTTATTTAACTGCAAGCTGGCAGATTTGTTAATTTGGGAATACCTCCCTGGGGCCAATGCAATGCCCATGCCAGCCCACTCAGCAGGCGGCTGTCATTGTAGGGTGGCACCCAGGCCTGCAAAACCCCTCCGAGATTTTGGAGATGCTTTTGCTGTTGCTTCACACTTGGCAGCCGCTCTGCTTTTTGGCGTGCAACAAGCTCACAACTAGCTGGGTCACGTGGGGCTGCTTCCAGGTGGGCTCTTGCCAAAACCTCCACTATGCAGTGGGTTGCTTTAAAAGCACGTGTTGCTTCAGCTTGCATTGAGGCAAAAAACCTAAAGCATGAAGTTTTGGGAGTCTGTCAACCTGCGTGTTGACATAAAATGCAGCTCCATGGTACCTGACTTCTCTGCTATCCTCAGGGCTCTCTGTACTACTATAAATTTACATTTTCTCTCATATAAGGTCAGTTTATCTAGCTGGAAGAAACTGGCGACCTCCTAAGTTTAAGCAAGGATCAGATGCAGAGTTGATATTAAATACTAGAGCCAGGTGGGGCAATGCCCTGAAAATTTCTGGCTCATGCAATCCTAATTTCAGATGAGTAATGCTGCCTCCCCCAGGGCACAGCATGTTTCAGTTTAGAGGCAGAAAACACCAGGATTGCAGAGGAAAACCAGCTGTGTCGTTGTTTAGGTGAAGCTTATCTGTGCCTATGGCAGGGTCACAATGAAAGAACTCAAATTGGCAGCACCTACTTGCCTCTGAACTGCTGTGATTTATATTAACACAGGAGCTATGGGAGATTAGAGCTCCATCATGCTTGTCTTACACAGCTGAAGGGCTTGGACGCTATAAAAAATTATATAAATAGTCAGGGCAAAGCACAGAGGGAGGGAGGAGAGGCTCAGGATGACTGTCTGGGTTAGTGTTCTTTTGGAGGAGAACTAAAGAGACTCCCAGCCCTGTTTCATTGGTGAATCTTGCTTATAGGACTTTATCCTTATAGGAAAAATCTGGATAGTTCATCCTTATAGGAAAAGTGGCTGGCGTGACCTTTGCTGCTTCCTTTGTGGGCTTTGCCTGTGGTGGCAAATTTACAGTGTGCTCCTTTCCGATCGATTCATCTTTTATACTTCCCTGACCACAATTCTGTAATGGCATAAATGCATGCCTGAGGGGACTGGAAGCAAGGATCCTGTTGCCGCAAGCCTTGTCTGTGCGTGAGGAGGGCAATTGCGTGGCCATGGCAGACTGCAGAGAAAATGGGGCAGAAGGGCTGGGCTGAGCAAGAAAAGCTGGAAGAAAAGCAAAGCAAAGAAATTGGCAGGTGAAAGCAAAAGTTTTCAATGCTTTGTCCCTGAATAAGATTTGTTTTCAAGAACAACGTTTTATGGGGTCAATAAGTCAATGAGGAAGTTTGCAAAAGAGGTTGAAACCAGCCCAGAAATCTTCATTCATGCTTGGCTGCCATTTCCTTAACACTACCCATGTTTGCAGCAGACCCAACACCACAGGGTCCAGTCTAGGAGTAGGTTTCTAAGGCATTACAAGTTACAGTCACATTACAGTCTGTTTTCCAGTTTCAAGGGTTTATGAGACCAGCTTTGAAATCCTCGCACAAAAGTACTGCAGACCATGAGATGGTAGGAAATTGCTTCTCCAAGAGCTGTCCCTGCTCCCCTTTACCTCCTGACGCTGACCCCAGCACTCGTCGGATGGATTTAACCCATTCTTCCATCTCAGACTGGGAATTAGCCATGAGCACGCAGGTGTCCTGCCCTGCCCGGTTCTGGTCTCCAGAGACCCCTGCAAAAAAAACCATTTATGCATCAATTATAGAGAGGATTGGAGGAGAAAAGACACATTCTTCTTGTTTTCTTTGCTAAATGCTTTTGGCTCTGAATTTCCCCATTAATGTCTATTTGGCTGTGAAATGAAGCAGTGCTCTTATATCTCACCCTTGCTGAAGGTCTGCAAGAAAGTAACAGAAACTGCTTAACATTGCAGCCTGCCAAGGCCATGAGACAAGGGCACTGACACAGGGCCCTCCTCCAGCCCTGACATGTGAATATTGAAAGCAAGACATTAGTTTTCATGTACAATGCAGCGCTGTGGAGACCTTGAAAAGAAGTGGGAGCAAAAGGACTGGAAAAATGACTTCCCTAATTGATGTTGGGTGAACAGTCCAGCCCAAAAGTGTGCAACAAAGAGGAGTGAAGCATCCTCACCTGGGATGATTTCGAAGATAAATTTCCCTCCTTCCTCTGGGTTGCTGGCCACCTCCTTGATGGTGCTTCCCTGGAGAGACAGGCAGCCCTAGAACAAAGCAGAGCAGGAGCTGCAGATACCCGTGTCCCATCTCTGTGAGGCTGACATTACCATATGTCAGCACTGAGGATCGAAGTCCTTCTTTCGAACAGATTGCAGGAGCCGGTGCCCTATATATATATATGCTAAAAATTACTTTTCAAACACTAAGGGACACTTCCTAAATGCCAGTTTTTCTGATGAAGTGATTCTCAGAATGAGAAAACTGGTTATTTTGCTCTTTCCTTTTTTCCTCCCTTCTCATGTTTTTTTAATGTGTGTTGGGAGTGGAAGAAGAGAGTTCAAAGGAGAAGGGACCTAGCAAAATACCAGAGCATCCTGTTTCTGTTGCACCGGCGCAGGAAAACTATTCCTTTAACACAGCATCACTTAAACCCAAAACCCAAACCTAAAGTTTGCAGGAGAGGAGTAGAGAAAAAGAAGAAAAGGAACGGGAAAGAAAAAAGTAAAGTGGAAAACAGCCGTTTCTTTTGGACCTTCCTTTCCCCAACTGTCGTGGTGAACACAGGCAGCTCAGTCCTTGCTGGGGGGAATGGGTGGGGAGTGGCCGAGGCACATAGGGGCCAAGGAGATGTGAGTCAGCACCAGAGGCCTCCCAAGGCAGGAAATAAGGCAGCACCACAAAAATAAAGTTTCTCAGCGATTTCAACCTCCTGAAAGCCATTGGGCTCCTGCGAGCAAGCGCTCCAAAAGCCTGAATTGCAGCTGTATCAGAGTCATTGATGGGATCAGAGAGGCTTGAGATGACCCAGGACGGTTCATCAGGATCACCACAAGAGCTGCCAAACGCACCATGAATAGCAGCAATAAGCTTTTTACAGCACTTTCTGCTTCTATATCCCAATTACAACCAGGGAGACTGCTCCTCCCAGTCACCCCTGAAACAGGGCAAAGGCAGAAATAGGACCTGGACCCCGCCAGGCTCAGCCCTGTGCTTTGACCCCAAGAATCTACTGATCGCCTTCCCCTGACGAGCATTTTCTATCTTGAGAGTAGTTTTGCTACCAGTAACAATTTGTACAGAGAATGGCTTTTCCAGCAAAGGGGAGAACCTTTCCCTGAAATTTCTCAAAACAAGGAAAAGATGGTGGATATTACTGGTGTAAGCTACAGTATGGAGCAAATGGTTGAAAAACTAAAAGTTATCCACGTAAATTGGGAAAACAACATGATTTCTTCCTGGCAAGTGTACTACAATGCACACCCTAGGAAATGGTTTATACGGGTGAGACAGAGGGCTTGTTACAACCCGGAGGGGCTGAAGATGGGAGGATGCTGCTGGAGGGCTGTGGATGTCGGGCACTGGTGCAGACGTTCAGATCATGCCCAAGTGGATGATCACACTCCTGTTTTGTCAAAGGGTTGGGTGCACATTGTGCTCCCCCTGAGGATCTCAAAAAGCATCAGAACAGACATGCACTGAAGCGCTCAGCAGATTTCCAGCCTTTTCTCTTAGAGGAAAAGGCAGCTGGGCAGGTTTCCTCTGGCCGCACAGGGTGGACCGGGGTGGCAGCCGAATAGCACAAACTGCATCTGCACCTCTGAGCCTCCTGTGAAGGATGTGGCTGGGATGGGATGGCATACAAACCCGGAGGCCAGAGAGAGAGAGAGATTTCCTTTCCTTATCCCTCCAGCTGCTCTCTTGTATGGCAAGAGGTCCTAAGGAAGCAGCTGGCCGTTGCTGTCGTCTGCCCACAGCCCTGCCATGAGGTCTGTCCTGGGCAGATCCTCACACTCAGGCTATGCTGAAATTTCTGCTTATTTTTTCCTAAAAGCATCCTGTAAGATGCCTTTCCCACCAAGTGCGTGGCTGAAACCTCTCTCAAAGCTCCCATCATCTTGTCCAACCATTGCTGCACCTGCCATCACAAAAATGGTGGTGTACTGAGCTCTTTTTCTTCCCAGCCTGTTTCTGTTGTCTTGGAAAATGGTAGCAACTTTCTAGTTGGTAACTGGGGTTTTTTTTCCAGCACCCCGTTGCTTGGGCACAGAGGGACCAAGCCCCCAGCAGGGCTTGCAGGCACTTTAAGTATTTAAGTGCATAGATGAGGCTCCTGATCAGGATATCTCATCTCTGTTACTGCCCAGAGGCAGAAAACTCCTTTAATACCCTACTCCAGACCCATCCCAAACCATTTCCTGATGAGTAAAGCTGCAAGAAGGGGAAGACTGAGGACCGGCAAAGCCCAGCAGTCTCATCCTACCTGTGGTTTGACATCGTCCTCATCCTTGTAGTAGTAAAGCTGCTGGCCCTTAAGCACAAAGTACCGCTGCTGCCAGTTCTTGACAATGGAGCGCTGCTTTTTCAGCCAGCCGATCTTCAGGGGCCGCTCTAGTGGGTTGGGGGAGGCCGGCCGGGTGCCCACTGGCTCGCCGCTCATCACGCTCTTGGAGCGGGCTGCCAAGGAAAGAGAGGGGTGGGCTGGCGGGGACGCACAGGGACGAGCTGCCAGCAGTCCCACGTCCCCAGGGCAGATTTAAGCTACAGCAGCGAGAGCGGCTCTCTGCCCCTCTGCCTGTGCTGAGCAAACTGGCTAGAGTTTTTAAAGGAAGTGGCTGCAGTATCTGTCAGTGTGTGCTTCCTTTTTCCTGCGTGGGAGTAATTGTCTTGCAAGTGAGAAGAAAATCATTAGCTTTTTTTTTTTTAATGGGAGTGTGTGTTTTTTTTATAGCCACCCCAAACAGCCTGCAGCAGTGATAGCAGAATGACCCAGCCTGGCTCGAAAAAAACTCTTTGGAACTTGCAGTTTTGCTCTGGGAGAGTATTGCCTGATGTTTCCAATGGGGCAGTTCTCACACAATGGGATAGGAAAGTCTCCAAGGGGGGCAAAAGTGCCAGTATGGATTTACCGGCTGGGCAGAAGTGTGTCCCCTGTCTCCTCTTTGCATCGCACAGATGAGTCCCATTGGTGCCACTGACCTGTGCCAGGGACTGGCAGCATGGCCCTGTGGTATCTCTAAATGCATCTGTGATAGTAAATGCCTTGGGAGGGATCATTTCCAGAAGGGATTTTTGCCTCTGGACCGGGCACTGCAGGACCCCAGTGCCAAGCCACCTGGGTAGAGTTAGCATTTATGGTCTCAAGGAAAAAATAATTATATGACTCCTGGGGAATTCAGCTTCACTGGTCCCTGCACATGGTGATTTCCTGAGGTCCTACAGCTCCCCTGCTAAAATGGAGCTGATGGCACCTGGCTGGGTCCTACAGGTGAGGATGGTGCAGGATTTGGGCCCCTGACCCCAGCAGCATTTGCTGGCAGAGGGCATTCAGGCTGAGCCAGGGCTGTGAGGGAGGTGTTGTGTAGTGCTGTGGGATGGGGAAAGCTGCGGCAGCCCCATATCTCTGCCCCCAGATGCTCACTTTTCCCCCAAGCTGGTCAACGGAGCGGAGAGCTGCAAAAGCTGCATTAGATATGAGTGTCGATGAATCCTGGTGTGGACCTGAGTGCAAAGGACAAGCTTAAAAAAGCAGAAAATTAAAAATCACCCATCACTGCCTTGTGATGTTTGGGAGTGGGGGCATCTCACGCCTGAGCAGGTGCTCCCATTGCACAGACAGCCACAGGGAGCCTGAGCCTACAAAACATTTTGCACTCAGTGCCGAGCAGTTAGCAGTTGCTTCAGAGGTCAGGGGTGCTGCAGTTCAAGAGTGTGCCCAGCTTCCCCTTCTGAAATCCCCTGGAGCAAGAAACCCCTCTGCGATTTGCCTTTGTCCTTCTGAGCCAGGCTTGGGTAGGGCACTCTGAGTTCACCCCTCCACTACAAACTTGTCACAGGATTGCAAATCACTTCCCAAAAAATCAAAAAGGATTGTGAATCCAAATATCAGCCTTCAAAGTGCAGTGAGGATGCTGCTTATACCTCAATGTGTGCTGATATTGGATGCCCCCTGCAGAGGATGTGGTTATAAGCAAGGACTTTTGAAAGGGATTTGCCAGCCAGCTCCCCTGAAAAATACTGGTACTGGGGGTTACCCTGATGCAAAAAAAAAAACAAAATGGGGTTTCCAAATTGCACCTCAAGCTCGGGACAGTTTCTTTGCACTTTGCCAAAACATCTGCATTACTCAAATCTCATAAATATTAATATGATTCTCAGCAAACTGCTCACGAGCAGCATCGCTCCTCTCCATAAATCATGTTCCTTCATGTCTTGCGGCTGCCGTCAACTCCTCGGGGGTGAGGATTTTTGGGGAATGATCCGCAGGGGTGGAGCAGCCCCTGGGAA
This sequence comes from Aquila spilogaster, assembly GCA_024606505.1. Taxonomy (NCBI): domain Eukaryota; kingdom Metazoa; phylum Chordata; class Aves; order Accipitriformes; family Accipitridae; genus Aquila; species Aquila spilogaster. The sequence goes on along the minus strand of JANHGO010000027.1, from coordinate 52,993,396 downwards.
CATGGAGGCTACTGGGTGCAGGGCGCTGCCTGCCTCCCACAAATGCTTTGCTCTGCAGAAACCACAGCCCATTGCCAAAGAGAAAACCCCGGGTGGGCTGGCTCCAAACTAGCCCCCTTCTGCACTCCCACGAGCCAGCACTCTGATGCCTTCCCGAATTTTGCTGTGTGTTCTCCTATCCGATCATAGGACCTAATCTCCCCCTCGAAACAGAGATGCTGATACTCCCTCTGTTTAATTAGCACTAACATTTGCAGAGTGAGGTCTCCGTACCAAGCACCGATGACCACAAGGGCTTGATCTGAAGTGAAGCTGTTGCAATGCAGCATGCAGGGTCCCAAATGGGTGGAAATCAGGGATGAGTCTCCATCCATCAGCTCTGTGTTCAGCCTTCCCCAAAGAGCTCAGATCAGCCCAGCAGCCCTGATATTCCAGCGGCACAAGACTTGGAAGGAGAAGTTGTGTCTTTTATGAAAAATGCAATGTTTTACTACCTTTTATTGAAAATATTAATCTCCCTCTAAGCCCATCATGGGTCCATCAGGGCTCTGCACCATGGAAAGGAATTAACCCAGCAGGCACTGCTACCCAGGGGTTCCTCCTGCTCTCAGCCTTGAGCTTAAATTGCCCGGTCCTTGCTGGAAATAACATTTATTCTCTCCCTCCTTGCAGCCTTTCCTAGGTGCATAAGGAATGTGCATTCAGAGGAGTACGCTTGGGTCCCCTTTCTTTAGCATCAGCCCTTCTGAAATGCCAGACTCAAGGTGCAACCAGAGGTCTGTTCTTAGCCATGGCTTAGCTGTGTTCATGCACATACATATGCACCAATGTGAACATGGAGATGTATTTTCCCTCTGCATGAGACAGCTCTCCCCGTACTTTGGGCTTATTTAAGGCCAAAATAGCAGTTTGGAGGATCCTTCTTACCCACGTGAGCACTACTCAACTGCTGTTCCCTCCTCAGGGCTTGTGCGGAGGTGTGGGGAGGGAGTTGCTGTGGGGAGCTTGGCTTTGCAGACAGCGAGGCTATTTTTGCCCAGTGGAAAGTTTTCTGCATTCACAAGACCAGAACTATCAAGGCTGTGGCTCCCTCCCTTACAACTTTTCCAAGTTTCTATCTTTTGTGGCCAGTGCGATGCCCAGCTCACATGTGATGACCAGCTGAAAATTTTACTTGGGGCAAGGGCTCTCACCAGGGTGGTCCAGCACTTGCAATCATTGCCTTTACCAACACATCCCTGCCACACTTGGCCCCGCTCCTCCTTGCCACTCTCGCAGGGCAGGAAAGAGCCACTAAGAGCAAATGTGGTGCCTCCCAAAGTGTTTCCTGCGGTAAGCGCCTCTGAAGTTGAATATTTCCTCCAAAACATCCTCACTCTTCCTCCAGCCCTGTGGACTGGCCACAGCAGGGTGCCTGTGTTCTGCCTGCTCCCAGAAAAGAGGAGCCCTGCCAAAATGTGACTTGCAGGAGAAATTGCATTGGGTGCCACCGTGGTATCCACATCGACGCTGGCTCCTGCCCCAAATCCTTGTCTTGGGCAAGAGCTCTCCCTTCCATCCCCTTTGCTCCTGCCCCACAGGAGGGACGTCGGGTACTTGCAATAAAAACCAGTAAAAGCAAAAGTGCCACAATAGGTTTCGCAATGAAAATTGCAAACACAATTTTCTCCTTCATTGAAATAAATAGCTTTGCATTTTTCTCAGCGTGAGGAAGCACAGAGGAGCCAGTGCACTGTCCTGGGGCTTACAAAAGCTGCTTGTGCCACAGCCATGGCTGGAGATGAGGAGGGGGAAGCGTCCTGAAGCCGGGAGGAGCCAGCACGGGCGGTGGTGACTAATTTGCAATTATTTTCCACAAGCAAGTCACATCCCTGCTGCACCTCTGAAGACAGCAGCGGCTGGTCCCTGCAGCCACAAACCCTGAAGCATGAGAAGAGTCGATGCACTGAGCTGTACCCCAGCACTCAGGTCTCTGCGCACACACACACACACACACAACCCTCATCTCACGGGCTCACAGCAGCTGCAAGCTGCAAGAAGCACCCAGAATTTCATCACAAGCAGATTTTCTTGAAAAAAAGCAACCCCTGGTAACAACACAGGTGCAAGCCTGTGTTCCATCTCCACCCTCTCTGCTTCCCAGCAGCCAGCAGGCTCAGTGTCCCCTGGCCTTTTTTTCTGAGCTACCGATTGAATTTACCTACTGCTCTGCAGTCTTTGTGCAGAAAAATACTAATTATCCTAAGAACGGGCAATGCAGAAATCCAGGATGCTTCTGTGATAACTATGTGGGGATTTCTGCACCGCTATCCTGCATGCTGATGAGTGCAGGTGATGGTACTGCTTCCTCTGTCCACCTGCAAGCTTCTGGACCATCCAGGGTCTCATTCTATGCATTGCTGTGCATTGCTGAGCCTAGCCACAGCAGCGGCCACCGGGGAGCAGCGGTGCTTCATTTGGGGCCTTGTGTGAACCGAATGGTTTGGCCATGCCAACAAAAGCAGCTTCAGATAGAAGTCCAAATTGCCTTTGCAAGAAAATCCAGCCAGGATGACCTTGCAAGCTGACACAAGGTGTGGGGAGAAAGAGCTCAGCACTGCAGAGGCCGGCTTGGTCAAATCTCTCTGCTGCAGGGAGAAATCAAGTTGCTGATGTGTGCCTTGACCATGTTTTGGCACCAGGGCCAGGACCACAGAGGGCCCTTGCCTCAGTGTGTGCACAAGGCTGGGCTCACGCACCCCTTCCTCGATCGCAGCATCCTCACGACCAAATTCCCTCCCTGATTGCTTGACTCAAAAGCAGGCATTGGCTCCGCCGTGATATTTTGGCCACAGAGCCTGCCGTGGGGATCCCTCACTCCTTCCCAAAGGCGTTCTCAAGTGGTTTCATGCTGGAGATGGATCCCATGACAGAGGAGTTCCGTGCAAAGCCTGGGCAGAGGCAGGAGATAAGTCAGGAAATCACACAGTGAAGCTGTCCTGCGGCACAGAGCCCAGCATGGGCGTCAGAGGGCTCTTTACCACGGGGAGAGGAAACCAATGACGTCGGGGTGGGCGAAGAAACCTGAGCAAGAGCGAGATTGCTTCCTCCAGCCTGCACCGCTCCGTCCGCTTCTTGGCCTGCACTTCATCTCCTGCAAGGCTTGCGCCAGCAGAATGAGCCCATGTGGTTTAAATCCCCCCTAAACTTGGATTTTGGGTGGGCAGTGGACCCACGCTGCCAGGTCCCCCAGTTCCCCACCCTACCAAGACAGCCACTGCTCCAGCCCCAGAGCCACAGCCCTGGCCGTGCTCCCACAGCATCCCTCAGTGACAATTTTGCAAATCACTTCTTGCAAATCATTTGCAAATCATCTGCCGTCTTGAAAGCGGTAGCGGGGGGCCAGGTCCCCCCACTGAGGCCAGAAGCGGGTTCAGGTCTGGGCTGTAGCCAAAATTGCTGCTGGGCTTGGCCACGGGCACCCCGGCAGACCCTGGCTTGCACCCGAAAGGCTGAAGCAGAAACAGAAGGGCATAAAGAAACAGTCACAGTACCTATTTTTGCAGCATCCATTTTCAGGTTGAAATCCCAGTTCCGTGGCAGCTTGAGGGACATTTTGGGTCAGGAGGGGCTTTTTTTGTTCTGAGGGAGGCTTGCTTAGGAGACAGGCTGAAACGAAGCTCTGATAGTCCTGTGGGGATCCCGCGCCCGGGGTGCGATCCCCCCCACGAAGAGCGGTGGCTCAGCAAGGGTTGATTTGCCAATGTACTTCCTCCTCCCTCCTCTGAGAGCGGCTGTGAACAACCCCATAAAAGTACTTTCCTGCCCTGCTTTCCTGCAAAGCTCTCGTCTTGCTTCCCCAACGACGCTGAGGTGATGCCGCCTTTTTTGCTCCCCTTTTTGCTACCCCCTTTGGCTGGTGCGGAGATGCCGCAGCCTGGCCCCAGCCTGCACCAAAGCGTGGCTGCCCAGGGTTGCTCTCTGCGTGCTGCTCGTTGCATTTGAGGAAGTGGGTGTCCTTCTTGGTGCTGTCGGTGCGCTAGAAAATTGCTTGCTGAAGGACATGGCCCAGCACGGAGTTTCGGGAAATGTTTTGCTCAACAGCAAAGCAGAGCAGGCTGTGGCTCAGGTGGCCACAGCCAAATGCCACAGGATGGCGTCTCTGAATGTCCTAATGCATCCCCGTGTGCACAGCTGGGATGACATGGGTGTTTTTTGCATTATCTTATTGCAACTGCTATATAGTCCCCACAGCTGATGTAAGGTTTTTACACCCACTTTGTAACAGTGGTATGAGCAAAATGGGGATGAAATGAGGCTGCTCTTGGAGGAAAGGCTGTGGGTATCAGAGGAGTGAGGGCCAGGGGATGTGGGCACAGACCCCATCAGGACCACCGTATCAAGCAAAGCTCCTTTCCCTGCTCACAACAGTGAGTGTATCCTGTTTCATGTCATTTAGTGCTGTTTTTCCACAAAAGAAATGGCTGTGCATCTGCAAAGCAGACTGCAATGCAATTAAACTGAGATGCAGCTCTTGAGACACAGGATAAATGCAAGGAAGGGTTGTTGCATTCATAAACACCCGAATGGAGCAAAAAGCAGCGAGGACGGCTGCAGGACATGGCAGTGTGCCCCAAAAGCCTAACAGAGGGCTCCAGGCCCCATTCCCCCCCACCATACTGCGAGAGCCCAGGCCTTGCAGAGAGGGAAGTTGCCCTGAACAGAAGCAGAAACAGTGACATGAGGAGCACAGGAGGCTGAAAGAGGACGAGGCCACTGGTTCCTGTTCTGATCTGCAGCCCAGCCGTCATGCCCGGGATGCACCGAGCCACTTGCAAAGGCTTTTTTTTTAGTGCCATAGTGTAAATTGAGGATGTGCCTCTTGGGGAAGGAGCTGGAGCCTGCATTGACTGCTTGGTCGCAGCACAGCCAGGGTGGACCCTGGTGGGCTAATTTGGGTTAATCACGGCTGAAAAATGAATTTGTTGCTTTGAGCAGTGACTGGAGCCAGCTCAGAGATCCCCAGCTCACATATTCCACTGCTGAAAGTCCAGAGAACATGATGGCATGGAAAGCAGTGCTATCGCAAAGGAGCTGCCCAGCATGTACCCAAGCCTGAACTAGATTAAACCCAATATCCTGCTTTGGACCTAAAATGCCTGAATTAACTCCATTTCTGCTGTACCCTGAGCAGAGGGCCCTGAATGAGCCCTGAATTAAGCACCATTTTTTCCCTTGTCTTAATAATAACTGCAGAAAGCTAGAGGAGCTCTAGGGGGTCATGCATTTTAATCCTTTTTTTCTCTTCAACCCTTTTTTTTTTTTATGAAAGCCCGGCAGCACCTTCTGAACAGCTGCCTTTCCCCACCTGCCTGTGCAAACAGGATGTCACGCAGCACTTTCCCCTCCTCTAGAAAGGAAACAGCAAGTGTTTTAGCCCAAAATCGTGCAATTCAGCCCAATGCTGTGTGGCTACACCACAACAGCTCAGCCCTCTCTGGCACCCCAAAAGAACCCCAAAAGAGCCCTTCACAAAAGCCCAGAGAGCTGTTTTGGCTGCCTCCAGGTTTTGGAAAGGACATCACAAGCGTGGTTTGGGTTTTTTTTCCTACCAATCAAGCCAGGCAGCCTGTTCCTGAACCGACTGCCCCAGGGGAACTTAAAAAAGGACAAATCTCAGCCCATAAAGTTGTTTGGTTTGTTTTTACATCCCTCTTCTATCAGGATCTCATGGAAAATGTGTCTGGGCAGAGGGTTGCCTGAAACCTGCTCACACAGAGGCAGCCTTGGTTTGAGGCTTACTGTCTTTCTGGGTACGAAGCACAGCTAGCACCAGGATTTCCACTGAGAATTTGCCGGTTTTGATGTTTGAATTAATTAAATAGGCACAGGATGGGGAGAAATGAGGGACCTTCAACTGAATGGCTGAAATGCAAGCAGCGATGCAGATATGCCAGCCGCAGAGGCTGTCAGATGATGTGTCTGACTCACTGCAAGGCACGGGCACACACACACACACACACTGCCCTGCTGCCAGCCGGCTCAGCTGCTTGCCGAGAGACTTCATAGCCCATTTTCCAAAAGATTTAACACCGAGGGATCTTTCAAGACCTCTCAGTAATGGCATCTAATTGCTTCGTAGGACTGCTGAATATTGCATGGTGCTGCTCAGCAATTTTCTGCTTAACTGGCCGACTCCCCTGAGGGCGATGTGCTGCAACACAAGATTTGGGGCTTTAGAGTAATTTTGCAAGGTTACTATAGAGAAAGAGAGAACATCATATTTTGTTGTTGTTGTAGGATTGTCTGAAAATGCCCACACGGTGTGTGTGACAGGAAGCAAAAAGAGAGCTGCTGATGGGTTGGTTTGGCTTAGCTGCTAAGTCAAAACCAATCAAAATAACACGAGAGCTAAAAATAGTGCTTTGCTGGGTACACAAAAGATTCTGCTCTCCCAACCCCACGCAAGTCAGGAGAAATGGCTGAAATGAACGAATAATTTATGCTAAGTGGAATTCCAACAGTTTTTCACATTCCCAATGAAATCTTTAGGTCAAAATGAGCTGATTTGCAGGGTGCGGTGGTGCCAACACCTCCCTCATCTTCAATCAAGATGGGTCTCTGACCCGATCACAGCTTCCACTACAAACCACCCTGGAAACGCAGCTGTTTGTGTCCCTCATGCAGGACATGGATGGTCCAATCCTGCCTGTGGGCTCAGCCCATCTACAGCCTCCACATGTATCTTTGCCGCAACCAGGTCTGCTCTTAGGAAGATCCCCAAGGAAGGAGAGCTACAGGGCAAGGAATGGGGGAATCTGAGTTTAAAACAGACCCATCTGCTTTACAGAGCACAGCAAGGAGGTTTTCAGCATCTCCCCCACTTGCCAACAGCGCTGAATAAAACTCCACTGCAGATAATGGAACTTATTTTTATTTAACAGTAACATATAGTATATAAATAGGGTAAATACTTTAAAATATACAATATATCACATTCGGACATTCAGTCAAAGAAAGGCAACTCTACTTGTGTAGCTAAAACATTAATCAAAAGAACAATGCACAGAGAAAGAAGCAGATGGTAGAAACACATCAGGTCTGGAGAACAGGAGCACACAAAGATTACAGTAGTACAAAATGCAACTCCAGGGCTGGTTACAGAGGGCAGGAACCACAGGAGCTTTCATGCGATGCTTTTTGTGACGAACACCTGTCCCCAGGAGGGTCTGGATGGGCTGTACGGATGCTTTCCACACAGCTTTGCCCTCCTCCTGTCACACAGAGCTGGTTAGAGGCAGCGGAAGGAAGAAAAGCCAGGATCCCACTGCAAGCATGCTCAGAGGAACTCACTGCACACATCGGAAACAGGAGACATACCCTGGAATGTAAGATACTGGCATTTCACAACCTGGTGCCAAGTATTAGCTGATGCTACGGGATTTCCAGCTTCATGAGCCGCACAGGGTACCATAAACCCCAGGCAACAGCTGCCCCTTCAGGATCAGTGTCAGCAGACTTCTGAGCCCATCACCCCGAAGAATATCTAAATAATACAAGCTGATCAGCACAGGACATGACACTGTATGCAGAAACTGGGTTTTGATGTTTCACTGAGCACTGCAGGCCACAGTCTGGCCAGGCATCCCATCTGCAAACTAATTTGGGCTACAACCAGACTTGGAGAAGCAAATTCCTATCAGAGCATGCCAAGTGCTTGTCTACACAGACCTAGCCCAGCTGTGCCTGCTCAGACTGTGGATCAAACCAGTGTCTGACCCATATCGCTAAATCACCCACCAGCAAACAAACGTCATGAACGTTTAGAGTCACCTCACCAGGACAGCCAGCTTCTCACGCTATGCAAAAGCGGCTCTCTAAGCCACATGCCATCCCTTTGCTCATTAAACACACTCATGTCCCTCTCTGTCCGCTCCAACTGGAAAAGCAGTGACTGCTCGTGAAGAGGTGGTTTCCAAACCAGCCTGTCCCATGCCAGGCAGCAGTCATACCCTCGTAAGCTTCACATTGGCCAAATCCTACTTTTCTCTTCCTTCTGACCCAAGCATACACGCCGGCTGATACAGTACCACCCCCCTTGCTGGTCTGCTCTCACAGTTATTTCCCTCTTGCTGGGCACAAGCAGGAGGAACTTCTCTGGTTACAGAGCCCACTGTGAACAAAAACTATTGTGCAATGCTGAGCTCAAGCCCTGCAGCTGGAGAAACTTCACGTGAGCATCCCCGCATCACCTTACCTAGACATCCCTGGTGTCACTTTGGCCTCTCCAGCAGTGCTAGCTACGTCAGTGTCCCTCTGAACCTAAATTCTTGTGAGAGCTGCAGCATGACCACGGTCCTGCAAGGCTTAATGCAATGAAGAGAGGTGCAACATGTCTTGCTATACGTCCCTCGGCATCACAGTTACCTCCTTTAGGGATAGCCAAAGCCACTAACATCAGCTTTTCATTTCGTCTAACTTTCCAAGTCTAACTTGAAGTATCTACAGCAAACGAAAGCCACTCACAGGCTGGGCTGATGAGGAAAACCCACCAAATGCTCCCCCAGGCAGCACGCTGTCGCTGAGTGGTACTATCACATATATTCATACCAGTGGTGTAGAAGTGGGTTTGCCAGCCACAGCTCTCAGCCTGACGGAGGACACACTATGGTGCTCGCCAGTATTTCTCAGCAAGTTCAACTGTACAGCTTCCAAATAATCTTAACAACACCCATCTCCCTCCTTCCGCCTCATCTCTCAAATGGATGCACTGTTCCCATTCAGTTTACTAAACTTCATTGCAGGATGCTAAACCCTTTCCACGTAGCTTTACCCTTCAGGATCAAAACAGGCTTGGAAGTCCACACTTTAACTGCACTGCTGGGAAGGAAGCAAGAATAAAGCTGCGAGCTCATCAGGAAAGCCACCCACAGGCACTATTGCTGCTGCTTCTCTCCCAGCCCTAGGAAGCCACCAAATGCAACTGCTTTGCCCTCCAGTGTCCACATTCAGCATTACACCCCTTCAAAAAGGCCTGAATGCTACTTCAAATCAAAAGCATGCAGAAAAGCTTTGCGTTCGATTTTTGCCCCACTAATTACAACTAAAGAGGTACAAAAGGTTTAAAGCAAGATGAGCAGGACACTAAAGACCCATATGAAAAATTTCTTAATATAAAGAGCAGTACACTTTTGTAATATTTATCAACACTATAGCTTCTTCTGATGACTGACTTACGACCCAACAGTGCACTACAAGGGATTTTGGCAGATGTTGGCAACAGGCAGGGAGAATCCAGAAAAGCACCAGCTTGTCTGACCCCACAGGGCAAACTACTTTTCAGGGACTACACAAAACCCTATCACTTCCACACCTACTCCCAGCCCTGGTACTCCTTGCAGGTGCCCTCACTTTGCCTAGCTAAACTCAGCCAAATTGTCATGAAACACAGACCAAATATTCTCCCCGGGCAATGCAAGATGGAAGCACCTTAATTCTCCCCTCCAATTTTCAAATTAGGGGCTTGGACCAATATCCTCTAAGTTGACAGAAAATAAATCCCTGCCTAATTCAAGCTGGAAGGGAATAGTCTCCACAAGTAGTTCAGGAAAGCCTTTGTGTACACCACTAGCATTAACCAAATGCAATCCTGAACTGGCTCTGTCATGGCAGTCCTGACTCCTGCCAGAAGCCAACACCTTTGCCAGCACCATGCTGAAAATACTTTGTGGAAACAGACCCTTCTTCTCCACAATCCGTGCTTTCGATCAAATACCTGTATTTGCAGTACAAGGGGCACAAACTTCTGCCCTGTGGTTCCTGTTTAGGGAGATGAAGCAGAGCTTACCACACAGAAAGGGTCCTATAGAAATGTAAGAGAGAGGTTGGTATCTGTTAATGTATTTACACACACACGTGCACTCTCTCGCTCACTCAGGGTAAATGAAAGCAATGGCAGAATCAGAACATGGAGTATGAACTACAAAGTATTTTCAGGTGTTTTATTTTCTGTCAATGCTTAGCTAGCTTGCAGTGTGTACATGTCTCCATATGGGGGGGGTCTGTGTATAAGGTTTATGTCAGCAACTGTTTGAAAACAGCAATGTACTTCTGTATTATCTTTCCCTGTCACTCGTTCCCCAGGTTAAAATAAGGTAAATTTTCTCTCTCCCGTGCACAAACTATGGAAAGTAAAATCAGAGTCACCTTGTGTTTGGGAACATTGCATAAGGTGTAAACCAGGGATATTTTCACTATCTGATCACAAAAGAAAAAAAAAAAAAAAAAGAGAAGCTTTACAATCTTTAGGGCTCTCATTTTTAAATAATAAAAAAGTATGACAAAATAAAGGAAAGTACTTAGATAAAACTTGCAACTATTAAGTACAAACTATTTATGACAAGATTTAGTAAGCAGAGCAGGACAGAAGCCTGCAGGTGAATGAACCCAGACTGAAATGCAACATAGACCATGATAAACTCAGCAGCACGACATCTAGAACTCAAGTAACAAACAGGTGATAGACATGATCCCTGAAAGAAAAACAAAATACCCAGCTGAAAGCACCAGCAGCATGCTGGAGCCCCAACCAGCAAACTTCAGAAAAAAAAAAAAAAAAAAAAAAAAAAAAGAGTTGGAAACTGCTCTGCAAATTACTTAAAATATCCCAGTGCAGGGTTTCCAACCATTGAGAAATGAGAAAGTGTGGTTCAGTGTTTCTTAAAGGTTATTTGATGGGGGAAAAATGAACCAAGTTATTTAAAGGGTTGTTCTTACTTGGCAGGAATTACTCAATGAAACTTCAATGCTGTTTAACACCTATTTACTTGATTCAGTTTTGAAGCAATTTGAACCTCCCACATTCCCACAAGCAACTAGCAGTTTCTTGACTCCTTGTCCCCAGTCTATTTCTGGTTTAATTGGTTATAAAAATCTTATTTGCCAAAATATCATCCATAAGAGGGGAACGTGAGAGGCACTGCAAAAAACAGCAAGTGAAAATAGATGCACATGCCTGGCTGGGCAGAGGAAATATGGCTGGATTAGTAAAAGATCCTCTTCCAATTAACGGAGCCTTGTGCTCACCGTGCAGTCCAGAAGGAGACTGCCCACAGGCATAAACATGGCTTTCTGGGAAAATTAACGTTGCATTCACAGTTACCACTGGAGAAAATGATGGTCCCCAGAGTTGCCATCATGAACACAGCCTGGCACAATGGCCAGGGGAGCTGCACGGCTTCACCTTCCCTGCTGGCTCCCACGTGCAGAGGCGGTTGTACGGACAACGCTTTGTGTATTCCCTGCATAAACACACTCACAGGAAAAGTTCAGCTCTGCCCACATGCATTGAAGGTTAAGAACAGACCATGAGGACAGTCATACCCTCCTACTTCACCCAACAGTCCTTCCAAGCCTTAACTCCTTTTCAGCTAGAAACCCAAGATTTGCTCATTTGAACCAAAGCTATATAAATATGTTATTAAAAAAACCCACAAATGCAAACATTTACCAAGAAAGGAAGAAAAGTTACAGTGAAATGAGGCCTTGTTATTGTCTTAAATCAGGCAAGCCAGGAATTTCCTCAAGGAGGCTTGTCTGTTTCAGTCCTGTTCCAATTGCCCAGCTGTCTATGCGTCCTCCAAGCTACCTAACATACCCTTGTCAACAAGGTGTGCTTTTAGCGTGTTGAAGATGTGGAGCTGCTGGTCTGGCCGCAAGGTTAAGAACTGCTGGATCAGTTTGCTTGGGTTCGGACCTCTGAAACACAAAAGCATCATTATCAATGAGCCACATTGCTACATCTCAAATGATCTGGCAACCCAAATGCAATTTCATCAAAATAATAGGCTTAAAGTAATAGCCATGTTGCCCATTCCTTCACCAGTTCTACCCAGGGAGCTTAACTCTATTATTTGAGATGTGAAAATGGATGCAAAAGGCACAGGATGCTGAACAGTAAACAAAGAAAAAAAAGCCCACCCAAATCCAATCTGTTTCAAGAGGGTTGCGCATCTTCCCTTATCAGCAGATGCTCCCCTTCAAAAATCAAAGCAGCCATATAAGAACAGTTCCTCAACTCGTTCAGTACATCTTTTATGCACCTACAGGCTTTCTTCTATGCTTGGCTACAGAATACTTGTTAATGCTACAAAATTAGTTTTTTCTGCTATTTCAACTCTGGAAACCCTACTCAAGATTCGCAGGAATGCAGAAGGGACATGGAGGAATTTCAGAGAGATTGGAATAGCAGACCCTGGGAAATGAGGGTTGTGTTTTCAGCTCTGCATGACCTTGCTAAAAGATGCTTCCTTTCTTCAAGCCTCCATTTCCTCTCTTTCTTTGTCTCGTATTTTTAGATGTTAATCTAACAGGGATAACAACTGTCTCTTATTACAAGCCTGTACATAACTTGAGTTTGACAGGGGCCCCAAACTTCACTGCAAAGCAATAAATACCTGATAAAGCTTGCGATGTACACATTAACAAAGGTAGCCATCAGGTACTGACAGTCAAAGCGGTCCATGATACCTCCGTGCCCTGGGATTGTGTTGGCAAAGTCCTGTGCCAAGCAGAAGGGATTGCATTTAGCAGTTTCAAATGCCCATAACATGTACTTGCCTATGTACCTCTATGCATGACCCTTATACCCTTGCTCTAATTCTTCCCAGAAGGCAAAAGTCAGACTAAGACGACGTTTTGTTTAATCTCTCCCTGGTTTTAAAAGTTGCTCCGTTATGAAGACTACCAGTGCCTGAGGGACATCAAGGCTTGACTCAGATCTGTCACTTAAAGGTCAAGGAAGGCTAGTGTTTATCTCTTGCAACCCTGTCTTGCCTTTCAAGGCATCGTAACTGAACACGGACTGTTTATATGTAAAACCAGCCTGCAAGACATCAAGGGAAGCCTCAAATTGCAAAATTTCCTGACTGGGTCTTTCTTCCTCTACCTCAAGTTCTGCACCAAAGCGGCGTTTAGAATATCACAGTTGAAATTTCAAGGTCTCTCTCCATTCAGTCAAACAACCTAGATCCTGCTCCAGCATTTTATCTGTGACTGAACAAACCTCCCCTCCCTTCCCAAAGCGCCCAGCCTGCCACTCCTCGGAGCACAGGGACTATTTAGAGTGGTAGCAACCATTTAGTCTTTCCCTTCTAAAATGTAAATGACCTTCACCATCCTCACCTTGATTTTGAAGGCCCTCTTAAATCCACTAGCAAAGAAGCCTCCAAATGGCCCAATGAGGGAGGCAAAAGTAGACAGTGCAATGCTGTGGATTTGGAAGGGGTACATCCGGACTGTCTTCTGCAGAAAGAAAAACATGTCAGAGAAGGATTTTCAATGAGAATAGCACTGTCCACCGCTTGCCCCTCTTTCTCTGCTCTCCAGGCTTTAGGTTACTTGGTTTTCAAGTGGGTTAATGTCCCACCAGACTTGGGACAACCCCTTTGGGCCTTCAACCAGCATGGAGCACTGCTCAAATTCCCCCTTTTTCTGGATGTACCATCATCCCTTGTCATGTTCCTTCAAAGACCATCAAAATAAAGCCCTGATCTCTTAGTTTTCCTATCCCAATAAATAAGATCCAATAAACAGAGAGTCCTACC
>JANHGO010000027.1:52914576-52979713 GCA_024606505.1 Aquila spilogaster | reverse complement strand
TGGAAACTAATTTTAGTTATTCCATTGCAAGCTCATCACACTGTCAGTGTCACACTCTTCTTTATCTCCCATATCACGTCCAACAGTTGCTTCATGCCACAGCTATCTCCTGACAGAGACCATTGTGGGGCATATTTGTAGCAATTTCATGCCTGTATTTTGGAAAATTTCAGATCACATGCTGGGATGATTGCTAGAACACATTAGCTTGCATCACTCTCCTACTTCCCTCAAATGCCATTCTTGTCTATGGTGTCTTGATTAGAGAGCAGTTCTGAACCTCAAACCCTGCCTTCACACAGATTTTGGAAAGGACTGAAGATTTGCCCCATAGGAATTTTGATAATTCTCAACAAGATGTCTCGCTGCTGGTTCAGTCTGAATGCTGAGATTTGATCAAAGTGCTGTGACACAGATAAGTTATACCTCTTAACACGGTGTCATGGAAAAATATGTGGGCTTTTTTAGGTCTGTCTCTGTTTTAAAGGGTTGATTAATGTCACCAAAGGCACTCCTGGTTTTCCACTATAACATACCTTTTCCTCTTTTACTAATGATGAATTATTTATGGACAAAAGCAGTCATGGCTGAGAATGAGAACTCTCTGCATCATGTAGAAGACATTCTCAGGCTTGACATTTTTTTCCCAAACATTCCAGCAAATAAACAAATGTTACCTTGTGCTATACTGCAAATCACTTGCAGGAACGGTAGAGGAGTAGATATTTTCTTGTGGTACAGCAAAGTATTGCACTTTGAATTCCAGCAATGGAAGCATGGCTCAAAGTGGCTTGATAAATTTTCTGTTATGAAAGATGGATGCATCTCTTTTGTTCTCTTCTGTCTCTTTTATTTATATATAATACACATTCCTGAGGAACACAATTTGTTTTTTTCTTATATATCACGTATGCAAACGTGTAATTGTGATTTGACAAATAAGCATGAATTTAAATGAAAACTGTAAAGAGCTTTGAGGTCATGGGATGCTGGAAAAGCCCAATGTTTGTTCAGTTTCCTTGTCTTTAAAAAATGGATTTTAAAATCTTATTAGAATTTGTTGAGGTACTCACTACTGAACCCAAATCCACCTGACTGAGTTTACTCATGGAGAAATCACACGTGGACAATTAACTGGAAAGCTTTCTGTTTGTTCACTGGGGAACCATTTCTACCATAAAAGCCCATGTGAGCAAATGTTAATCACTCTCTCCTGGAAAAAATCCCACATCCCAGTGCTGTCTGCGTGTGTCGGTAGGAGCAGGCGTGCTTCCTTGTTGAAAATCAGCTGTAGGAAGGGCGAGGATGCTCAAAAAGCACTTCACATTCTTTCTCCTCACTTCTTCTTTCCTGGAGGAGCATCATACCCTTTCAATCATGGTAGATCGTCGACCTTGGCACTTCGTAGAGCCCTGCTTCACTTTCTGGCCTTTCAGCACCGAGCTTGCTTCACACATTCCTGCTCAAACCCGTGCTCTTCTGCTGCCTCTTGACAGAAGAAGCCATGGAGGCATTGGCTCGGAGGAAGTTGTGTGGTGCCCGAGATTAGAGGCTATTTTGGAGCCCCGCAATCTTCAGGACTGACCCTTTCAACAGCTGAGCTGTTCCCAGGAGTTGCTGCATAGCCTTGGCCATGTCAACCGCACTTGTGGTCCTGCCCAAACTGCTCAGTGCTGGAAGTGGGAACAGACCACTCTCTTTGCTCAGAGCTGGTGTTCCCCTTCAGTTCTCACGATGGCATAGGAATGGACAGTGTCCAATCCTCCATCAGAAGCCAGACCCAATAGGAAGAGCAAGATGTGAGTTAAACCTGAAAGGAGGTTGTAGCGAGATGGGTGTAGGCTTCTTCTCCCAGGTTGATAGGAAAAGAGGTAATGGCCTTAAGCTGCAGCAGGAGAGATTCAGGTTGGGTATTAGGCAAAACTTCTTTGCCAAAAGAGCAGTGATGCATTGATACAGGCCGCCCAGGAAGGTGGTGGAGTCACAGTCCCTGGAGGTGTTCCAGAACCATGGAGCTGTGGCACTGAGTGACACTAATAGTGGACATGGTGGGGATGGGTTGGGGTTGGACTTTGAGCTCTGAGTGGTTTTTTCCAACCTTAATAATTCTATGATTCTAAACAGTGCCCTGTGTGTGCTGAGCGCTGTTCTTGATGCTGTAGGGATCAGTGCTGAGACTTAGGTTTTCATTAGCTACATCTTCCCATGTGCAACTGCAAGTTCACTGGAGAAATGAACACAAACTTCCTAGGAATAAGAACCAAGAAACCTTTCTATAACTCTGTCTGCCTGATGAGCCATTTGTTCTTAATAACATAGGATCATCGTATCATGGAATCGTAGAATGGCTTGAGTTGGAAGAGTCATTAAAGATCATAGAATCATAGGATGGTTGGGTTAGAAGGGACTTTAAAGATCATAGAACCACAAAACCACAGGATTGCTTGGATTGGAAGGGGCCTCAAACCCACCCAGTTCCAAATGCATGGGCTGTTGCCCCCCACCAGATCAGGCTACCCAGGGCCCCATCCAGCCTGGCCTTGGGCGCCTCCAGGGATAGGGCCTCCACAGATTCTTTGGGCAGTCTGTTTATTTAGGCTATAAGATTAATAACAATTAAATAGTGATATCTATTAAACTCCCCCTTGAGCTATCTCAGTTAATCTGTTTAGCATAGATTTCTTGAGGGTAAATTTCTCTCAAGGGTACTTATTGTACATAAAAAACGCAGTGCATGGGGAAAAAAATGACATGAAATAAAGTCCTTCTGTTAAGCATTTTAATTCTGCCAAATGGTTAATTCATCAACCAACACGGTGGAGATATAGGAAACTGCTTCTATATCAGTGCTCAGTGGGTACTTCTCATTTAACATCCCCAGCAGGGTCTAACTTGAATAAGTTAAGAAAGTCTATAAAAGCCAGTCTGTATATAGCATAGCTGAATTACCCTTCAGTTTGCTATTGTTCACAGAGTTATCAAAATAAGAGTGGAAATACAATGACAGTTGGAATGTCCGAGCAGTAATTGTGCTTCTCATGAGCTACTGAATCAAGATGACATCTTTGTGGGTGAGGAAATTTGTCAGATTGCTGTGAACAGACTACTTTTTAGTTATATTTATATCTGCAGGGTGTGAAATCACAGATTCACAGAAAATGTCTGGACTTAGCAGGGATTAGAGAGGTCAGCAGCCCAACCTCTGCTCCAAGGCAGTGTCAGCATTGCTTATGTCACTGCCGGAGCAGTTAAAGTAATGCTGGTTGGTTTTGTCACCCGTTAAACCAAAGCTACACCAAAGTTTTAAACTGTAGGAAAAAGGAGTAAACCTGGAAAAACCTTTCTGGGTCTGGAACTGTTCATCAGGTTTAACAGAAGAGAGAGGAGATGTCGAGTCAATATGTAATTAATGGTCTAGAGGATATGATGGTGATGGGTTGGTGGATGTGGTGGTAATGAGTTGATGATTGGACTAGATGATCTTAGTGGTCTTTTCCAACCTTAATGATTCTGTGATTCTATGATTCTAATGGCCAGATGCAATCCTGAGAATCACCAGCATGCTTGTAGTGAGAGAGCTATCAGTGCTACAAATACTCAAGGATTGCTTTTAAACACAAAGCTTTCAGCTCTAAGCCTCGTAAGAATCAAGCCATGCAATGCTGTACATCCCAGTGCCTACAGACTCTGAAAAGCATATCTCTGCATGCTTTTGCCTTTGCATTCGAGCTGTTATTCGTGCTTGTCTGAGGAGAAAAACCAGATATGAGCAAGCACTAAGGATAAGGCTCCATGCTGTGAAGTGCTGAGAAGATGCAGTACCTGTTGCCTTCCAAAAAGCAGGAGCTCTTACAGCATACTTACATTCTTCATGGAAAAATAAATATATTTATGTATACAAAGTCAGTGCACTTCTGAAAATAACATTTAAACATAAAAAAGAGCTCTTGAAACCATTTCTATAGGTACTACAGCAAATCTACTACCTGCTCATTTGCTGATGGGAAGTTAACTGGAAGAACTTCATTTAGAGGAGCCAGTTATTGTACTGCAGAAAAGAGTGAGAACTGTGTGTCCTCATTCTTTTCTCACAGTTTTCAATGTTAATTTCCCTTCCTGTGACCATAGGACCTTGGCTCAGCATAGTCAGGTGATGAATCACAGGCAAGAAGATTGTGTTTTTCTTTTTAAGTTAACGTAAGTGACCTCAGCTCCAGAATTTCCCTAAGTTTTTCTGGGCTTAGCTCCAGAAAGCCACAATATTTAGAGATGAGTCTTTGATAAGGCTGAAGAGACTTTATAGATAAGCTTGTACAGATAACCATGAAATCTATGCAGACATATAAGTTAATCTTCCCAAGCTCAAATATCTCCTTCCAATGTAGTGTAGTAGTAACCTTGATAAAGGGTTCTGCTTTTCTAATCAATTTCCCATATTTATAAGGGGAAAAGTTGAATGAAACAATGTTAAAGGCCATGCTGATGTCTGTGACATCAATATCACGTTGTGATTTTCACAAAGATATCGATAATTATGGAAAAAAATAGAGGATGAATTTAAACGGCTGTGGGATGAGTATCATTCTAATTATGTCAACTGGAGCTGAGGTCATTTGTGAGAGTGATAGATCTTGAAGAAGAAAGATATGGTACATATTGAAGAAGATACTGAGTATCTATGAAGGAAGAAAGTTGCAGAGATGATGCAATGAATCACTGAATATGTTTAGCCACAATGGAAAAGGATTTGGAAAAATCAGCAGATCAGTTTAGGTTTGCTCTTCGGGTAAAGCTCTTAGGGTTTGCAAGGGGAACTCTCCAACAACTAAATCAAGAATAGCTACAACTTCTTACCTGCTAAGTCAAGTACAGAAGATACGAAAGGAAGTGAAGATTCTCTTTACTCTTTCTGTTTCTGAGCATTTGTATGGCACACAGCACTAAGCACGAGCACTCAACCAGTGCTAACATTCAGACCACACTAAAGGAACTACTTTTTCCCCTGGTGCAAAATTCATAGATTTCAGTAGAGGCTCTATAGAATTTACGTTTCCTCTATATCTGCATGGATGGAATTGTTCACACATGCTGAAGGAGGCAGAAAGAGAGGGCAGTTCCTCTCCAAGGAGAAACTTGTCCTATCTTCTCATGTCCTAGTGCAGAATGTTTACAAAAAGCTCATTAAGGGAAAGGGGATTGCAAGATAGCAACAAATCTGGTGAACAGCTTACACTACATGAGATAAGAGAGGCAAGGCAACCATAGAAGAGAGCAAGCCCTATCCAATTACTGAGACCCGGCTTTGGGGAGGGGGAAGGGAGAGAGAGAGGACGGATCACAAGTTTCAATCCAAACTTGTCATCTCTCTGTGACACAAGGGGATAAAACCGCCACTTAGCCTGCACAAGAGCTAGAGCTTGTTGAGTGTGGTCAGAGGCCGGAGCGAAGCCATGGATTCCGTAGTTCTCCAGCTGTGGGCTGGCCTCTGCCTCTTGGTTCACCTTGCCGCTTGCAGTCCCATCCTGAGCTTGGAGCACTCTTCCTTGGAGGAAGGCGAGCCTCTTTTCGATGAATTCCTGTCCGAGCAGGATGGCGTTGATTTCAACACATTGCTTCAGAATATGAAGAACGAGTTCCTGAAGACGTTGAACCTCTCTGACATTCCTCTGCACGAATCGGCCAAAGTGGACCCACCAGAGTACATGCTAGAGCTGTACAACAAGTTTGCCACTGATAGGACATCTATGCCATCTGCAAATATCATTAGGAGCTTCAAAAATGAAGGTAAGATACTTGCATCTCTAGAAATGATCACCCTTGTAGTCAATGTGAAATATATTTACCAGGCATTGGGCATGCAATAGGGAATAAAGGCCTTTCAGTGATAACACCGTTAGCAATAGACAATTAATACTGCCTGTACTAATGTCACTTGCTATGATATGGATCCCTTGTCCTTTGCTTTTGAGACTGTAAGTTTTCAAGGGAAGATGATTTTCATCCAGTGTTTGTATGGCACTGAGTGTAATTTGAGTGCGTTGTTTTCACTGTCCCCAGAGGGAAACTAATTGTTTGCCATTATCTGCCTGATTTTCAAATGGGTACCCTTAGTATTATTTGAAATTAAGGCAAGAAATCGTTTTACACATTGTTCAAAGGTGCAGTGTTTTCTGGCTGTGAGAGTAATAAAATGTGGATTTCTGTTAATATCCTCTCACTTTTGATCCTCGTGGGATTTGTAACATTTTCTTCCTTTCACATCTGAGCACAGTCCAGCCAATATGTAGTACTTTGGATTACACTTAACGTTTTGTTTTGGAGAAATAGGATATTTCATATAAAATATTATTTAAAAATAAAAGGGAAGCCTATTTGTGACCTTACATAGTTCCCTATATGTTTCTGCTTCAACATTTCCCCTCATTTCAGCAAAGACAAGATAAGTTTCAGTGATAACATTCAATAATATGTGAACAGTTTACACCAATGTGGGATCTACATTAAAAACGCTTTTTGACCAATCGTTTTCAAATACCAGTCATTCCACTTGGCAAGTACAAGTGCTTCCATTCTTTTTAGCTATTTAGATATACATGCAGCTAATCAAATTGCTGCAAGACTTCCCCTGTACTACCCTAATTAGCTTATAATGGCGATTACTGCATTTTTATCACTCTGCTCAGTCCTGCCAGGCCTGGACACACTTTAATGGCAACGTGCTTCTGGTTTGTAGAGGTACTGCTTTGTGGTTTAAACCTCCTTTACATATCCTTTCCTCCAGAGTGGGAGAATTTATTGAATGGTTGATGGCAAACCAGTTAGACCCATGAGCGGACAGTTACACATCTCAACATAAATGAAGGCGTATGCAGGAATGCCTGTTGTTGTCTTCTCATTGTGCACTATGCAGGAGAAATGAAGGTGATAAAATATGGCAAGTACACCACGCCAACCAATAAAATACAGTATGGTTTAGTGACACAAATCTGGAATCATCCCGCTGGCAAAATGAGCAAAAATGGAACAAACTGACCTTTTTGCCTGTACTAAGAGCAGGGTTCACTGCTCTGTGCCCTTCTGTGTGACGTTTCATCTCTTCTTCATCGCTGCCAAAATTCTGAACTGAGATAGGGCAAAGTTGGCATAACCTTCCGTCATTTCAGTTTTTCTCTCACTTCTGCTGATCCCAAGCAGCAAGATGCAAAGTGGGACTACTGTTGTTAACACAGCTTCACAAGCACATGATTATGCAATTAATATTATTATTATTTTTTTTTATGTTTTTAAAATCCATGAAATGGAGAATCAGCCATTTCATGCCCAAATCATTCTTTTTAATAGAGAAATGAATTACATGTGATGGTCAAGGCAGTAGAAACAGATTTTTTTTGCTCACCTGAAAATTGTTGATAATGGTAGTTTCATTGCTATTCGTTAAGCCCTTTATTAAATTTGTAATTGCTATAAAGATGTTATAGAAATGTAACATGATGCGTAGATGGAACTAGGTTGCTGGTTTTACCAGTGGAATATAACGTGTTTATTGCAAATGGAACTGCAGTGTTCTATCAGTGGAGATCCTCAGGGAAAATTCCATTTTCCTATGGATTCTGGATCACCCTTCCTGACCCTGCCAGGGATGTACTGGTAGCAGTAAGGTATCTCAGCCTATGGACTTTGTAGTTGAAGTGCAAGGTCACATCCTGACTTAGAAATGAATGCTTTTCTTGCCCTGATAGTGCTGACCCAGCTTCTTACATATCATATAACCATGGTGTAGTGAATTCCTTGTGCCTGTTTTCTCTGTGGTCAGGTGGTAATTCTCCAGCCTGTCGGCATCTGTAATGACAGCAGACTTATAGAATCATAGAATCATTAAGGTCGGAAAAGGCCACTCAGATCACCTAGTCCAACCAGTATGCTTTAGCACGCCAGCTTTAAGGAAATCCCAAAGATTGTTTCCAGTATGGTGGTTATAGTGAAGCATCCCTGTGCTTGAACAGTATTGTTTTTCACCTCTCAGCATTCCTATGCTGGTGCTGTATGGAATACAATCAGCTCCCACCTTATCAATTGATAGGCAGGGAGATGCAAGCACCTCCTTTTTTAATTTATGAATTGATGGAATTGCTACAGCAAAAAAAAAAGAGAGAAGAAAAAAGGCAGGTGCCTCAAAACCTACTTCATGTCGGTAGGACAACTCGTGCTTAAGTGAACTGCTTGCTTAAGTGCACTGATGGAGTATGGCCAATACTCGCAGTTTTATCAGTGTCCCTTTTCTACAAACATACCAAAATTGGAGAAGTCAGAGATGAAGACAATAACAGGTCCCAAGCAGTTTGCTTCTGCAGAGAGGTTATATGTAGTCTCTATGTCCAAACCTATCTTCTGAGTTACAAGTAAAAACACGTATACAATCATTAGCTAAGATTCCTACATTGCACGAAGAAAGGCATATTGCTGTGTATAAACAAGCAACACAGATAGGACAGACAGCCTGAATAACAAGCAGATAATGTTTTATTAACCAAAGCTGTCAAAAGTGCCTGAGTACAGCTGTCTGACTGCTCACTTGAAACTCATTGACTCTGTGGTAGCATTCCTATTGAGTGATGGTTCATATTAGATCTTCTCTGCCTGCTCTTCCTAACCTGGAGCCTTTACAGCTTCCCAGGCAACTTTTTCTCCTGTCATGCTTGGTCTTCTGCATTGCTGAGCATGTTTCAGCAGGAGGAAATACTTGTTAGCACAAAAACACTCAGCAGACACAGATAGAGACTGTTATTCTTGCATATGCAGCCTATCCTTCTTACTTCCTCTCCTATGCAAACTGTTTTTGTCTCATTTTTTAAATAATTACCAAGAAGCTATTTCATTTTGATATTATTATTTGGTATTTTTAACATGTAGTCCTTCCAGGTGACTAGAAAGACCTTGGAAGCCATGAAAGCAGTAAGAAAACCCATACATCCAGATTTACAGCCATTATCTTATATGGGATCTCGCTGTCCTTAGATATCTATAGTAAAGTTGTCTTTTTTTTTTCCAAGGACAATTGAGAAAACACTGTCCTGAAACTGTTGGACTGAAACCATGCAATGCAAAACATGTCAGATGAACCTCAGTGCATGTGTTACTGGATATATTGACCCTTCTAAAATATCTGATCTTTGTTATTTCCAGACCTTGCTTCCCACCCTGTTGGTGTCATAGGAGTTCGGAAATACCCCCTTCTGTTCAACGTCTCCATCCCTCACCATGAAGAAATCACCATGGCGGAGCTGAGGCTCTACACCTTGGTGGAGAGGGACCAAATGCTCTATGATGGGCTCGACCGAAAGGTCACCATTTTTGAAGTGCTGGAAAATGACCATATGGGGGTAGGAGAAGAAAGAAAGATCGTGGCGCTGGCATCCAGACAGATCTACGGCACAAGCAGTGAGTGGGAGAGCTTCGAGGTGACCGAAGCCATCAGGCGTTGGCGAAGGGCAGGGCTGACCACGCACCGACTGGAGGTTCACATTGAGAGCAGAGAAGGGGAGGAGCAGAATGGAGAGGGGAAACTTGATATCGACATCAACTCTGAGGCTAAGCACGTGCCCCTGTTGATTGTGTTCTCTGATGACCAAAGCAATGATAAGAAAGAGGAGAAGCAAGAGCTGAACGAAATGATAGACCATGAGCAGCTCCTGGACTTGGAGAACCTGGAGGTTGGCAATTTCCACGGACACCCTGGTGAGGAGGCCCTGCTCCAGATGCGTTCCAACATCATTTATGACTCTACTGCTCGAATCCGGAGGAACGCAAAAGGCAACTACTGCAAAAAGACTCCACTCTACATAGATTTCAAGGAGATTGGCTGGGATTCCTGGATCATCGCTCCAGCGGGATATGAAGCTTATGAGTGCCATGGAGTGTGTGCCTACCCCTTAACAGAGCACGTCACCCCAACAAAACATGCCATTGTCCAGACTTTGGTTCACTTGAAGAATCCCCAGAAAGCCTCCAAGGCCTGCTGTGTGCCCACTAAACTTGATCCTATCTCAATTCTCTACTTGGATGCAGGGGTGGTCACCTATAAGTTCAAATATGAAGGCATGGTGGTATCAGAGTGTGGCTGCAGATAGTAGCAGGGAACACACGCACAGGGGAGTGCACAAGGGAAGTATTTAATGATTCAGTCTGTAAATTTGTACATTTCGGATTTCCTATTTAATGAGGTTATTTAATGAGGCATGTACAGATAATTGTATGTTTCCTGTCATGGGGAATGGGCAAGTCGTATGACTGTAGGGAATGTATATTTTGTTCCATTGCTTGCTTCGTGCTATTCTGTTCCAATTATGTCCATCTTTCTTCATACCTGAGCATAGAGAAGATCACTGGATTGTTTGGGTGGGCTCTTCATGCCGGAAGGGGCACATTCAAATTCACAGGAATAAAGGTATCTTTTTGCGCTTTGTAAATGGTGATTGGCATCTGTAGAGGGATTTCCAAAGCGACTAAAGCTATGGACAATACACGCCTCGATTGTTTAGCTGTGTGTAAGATCTTTATAAAGATCTTTACGTGCTCAGATATTTCTTTGAAAATTTATCTCTGTAGCTCTTAAATCCTGACAAACCTCAGGCTCCATTATCACTAAGACAAAAGATTTAGAATGGTACCAGTTTATACCGGCTCAGAAACTGGTCCCCCCAACCAGTCCAGTAAGCTACGCACCATACATCCACGTAACCCAATTCAAATGGCCGAATAGTATTTCATTTAGTCTGCATAGAAATAGACAGTAAAGGAAACCCCATTGTGCCAGCTAGATAGAGAGGATCTTTCCTTTATGTATGTGCTGAAGTTGTCAATTCATAAAGGTATTGCCCTCCCCTTAAATGATATATGATGGAGTCACATGCCATGTTTCCGCCACTCTTCTGCAACAAATCGCAGTGATAAGAAGGTGTCGGAGCTGAGAAACAATAGACCCGTCACTTTATTTATACTAAGCTGCAAATTTGTCAGATTCTTGGGAAAGTGTAAGTGACGCTGACTCTTTTAGCCTGTACCAGAGCCTACTGTACTGTCCCTGCATCTGTTTTACACTTTTAAGGGAAAGTTATCTTCACTGGAAGTGATAAGGGCCTTTGAAAGAATCACTCTAACACTTCATGGGAATGAACACAAAAGACTTTATCATGCACCAACTAAAACCAGTCTCACCTATTTTCACACATACTCTTCTGTGCTTCCCATAATTTATTGATCTATTTATTGACTGCCTGCCTTTGTAATATAATGTAGAATACAGAATGTTTTATTTTTGTGCTTGTATGTAACCCCACTTGGATAAAACCTTGTACCGACCCTACTGGATGTGGACTCTCTCTGTTGAGTTGTGCTGCGTAGAGATTGGGATTGACAATGTTTTTCTGCCCTAGATACTTGTAAATACTGTACCCCACGGTTATCTCCATTGCTTACAGAACTGTTCACCCCAGTGATTTATTTTAACAGCATTCTGGAGAGTGTATGGTGTTGCCCACTCTATGACCACAGCGTGGTTCCCATTAGCAAGCTGGGCCATGGGGCTGTATTGCTTTACTCCTCCCAATGTAACTGGCACTGCTCACAGGCCTTTCCCTACAGCCACACTGCAATCTCAGTCTGTCCTTAATGGCACGCTACAAGAATTCACGAGAGGTGTGATATCTCCCTCTGCTGACATGAACTGCCACGGCCAACGGTTGAAGTGTCACCACGCAAATCCTTTCAAAACTATCCACAATTCTTATGAAGCCATTTGCCAAGACAAACCATTCACCTTGTTAGGAGTGATAATCCAGCATTAGGGAGATAATCCGACATTTGCTTTTATCGTCTCTTTTCTGCAACTGTTCCTGTGGCAGTGATCTGCCCAACGTGCTTCTGCGCTGCTGTCCTTTACTGAACAGCACCAACACTTCTGCTCAGCAATTAAGAGGATCTGTGCCTTAGAAACAATAAATGACCCAACAGAACCACCCACTACCCCTATACATTTCCTAGTGACCACACAGCATATCAGAGTGGTTGCTTTCACACTCTCTTATTGTTCTAATAGAGGAGATGAGATACAGAACACTGCAGTGCCAGTGTGGGCAGTCATGTAGTTCTATCAGTAATTAAACCTGCACGTATGGATATTTACAAGTAGAAATCAGTAGATATAGCTACAATACCTATGCAGGATTACAGGTCAGCCCATCTTTTGTTATTGGTAACTTTTTTCTATAATAAAACAAGGATGGATTGGACAAGATGACCTTTAAAGGTCCCTTTCAACTCAAACGATTCCATGACTGGGAACTGCAGACAGAACTTGTGACGAAAGCCAGTAAAGCATGAGATGCACCCAAGTACTATGGTATTTCAGGAGGAAACTAAGCATCTCTTGAATCAGCTGCAACTATGTTATTCATAATCGGAGATGAGAACTATTGAGAACAGTATTTCATTTATTAATATGTGCCTGTTAGGACTGTGTTCCTGCTTTTTAGCAAAACCTTACCCTACTTTGACATTACCTCTGAAGGCAAACAGGCAAAGATATTTACGGGAATTAGACAGCGGAGATCAAGCAAAATAGCACAGAAAAATTGGAGGAGTTATTTTATAAAGTGTTTTCCTTAAGTAGCAAATTAAGGCCGCAAAGTCAGAAGAGCTCGGCTTTCAACACACCTGTCCATATAGATATGACACTCACAAATAACATGGTGAGAGCATGACAAGAGCCAGTGCTATCGAGTTGTATGTGCTGGGGAAGTCGGTGACAAGTCTCTGAAAGAGTATTCTAGTGCATGCTTTCTTTTCCTTTGTTTCTTTACTCTTTCCTTCCTCCTCCTTCTATTCATCCACATTAGCACCATGACTTCTGTTTCTAAAAGAGTTTATTTTTCACTTTAAATAGTAATGTATTCTGATTTTCCTTTCGTTCCTGATCTATTTCATATCAACATGATCCCTATCTCTTAGCTCTCTACATGTGGACCCAAACTTCCTCAACATTTTCATGACCATTTTGACTCTATAACTCTTCCCAAAGCCCATTGACCTTTGGAACACCTTTGGAGACAAAGTCATGAGGTTCAGTCTCCCCCAAAACTGAGGTCACTTAGGAAAAACCATCTCCCAAAGCAACCAAAAGCTGCAGCCAAAGCCTACGCCCATCTTCTCCTCCCTACCTCCAGATGCTGCACTGCCCATCTTACATGGGCAGTTTGGTGCCTGGCTTACCTACCAGCCCAATGGGAGGGACTCAGCAAAGTATTTCCTGTCCACAACACCAAATCAAACCCCAACAAAATCTGTCACTTTTTAAAAAACAAAACAGAACAAAACAATACAAAGAGAGAGAGAGAGAGAGAGAGAGAGAGGAGGAGGATTTCCTGGCACTTGAACATCTGCTTCAAGCATTTGAAAAACTACAGCCCAGGGTTAATTTAAACTTCCTTATAACCCAGTCCAACATTTGGAGTGCAAACACTGTTAATAGGATGGGAACTGGGGTGGTGGTGGGTTGCTTACTATGCTGGGAAACAAAGCCAGAATGAAACTAGCATGAGATAGAGGTTTTGTTTATGTTGCTGACCCATCTGTCTTCATTACTGCACTATTTACAGGAAAAGTTACAAAATTAGCTTCTGCTCCTTCTTCAATTACAACAGCAACAAATAAAGGCAGAATGGCTTGTTTGCCCTGGGCTAAAAATGGAAATTCTTATCAACATCCCTTGGAAGAAGAAGTTTATTATATGGAGCATATTATTGTTGAATATTAGTGTCGGGCTCAGGCACTTTGGATGGAGCTGTGCATTTCTGGCACAGGAGGTATCAGGAGTGAAGAGTGTTCAAGGAAGTGGCATCGCTGCAGAAAGCTTCAAAAGTTGGCCCATGCTTTGCCCTGAACTTCTAAGACTAAAGTAGAAATAATGTGGCTTTTCTCTGATTTCTAGAGTGTAGGTGTCTAAAAGTGGGCAGATGAAACCTCAAGTATGCACATCCTGAACCTCCTTCAGCCAAAATGAAGCCAGTTTGTGGCCACAAGTTAGCAAGCTGCAGTGCAAAGCACTCATGGCATTGGCGCAGCCATAACCCAATGAGAACTTGAGTTCGTGGCCTAACATCCCTGGACGTTTCCTAATGGAAACAGACTGCCAAACCTACTGCCGTGCTGAGCTTTCTTAAAATCGTTCTTCTCAATAAAAAGAGAAAGCCATGGGGGTTGGAAGTCAATGATCTTTAAGGTCCCTTTCAACCTAAGTCATTCTATGATGGGTTGACAGTTGGACTTGATGATCTTTGTGGTCTTTTCCAGCCTTAATTATTCTAGGATTCTATGTTTTACACTCAAGGCCCAATGAGATAGAGACATGCATGAAAAAACAACAACAACAACAACAACGAAAACAGAGATCCTCCCTTTCTGTAAAGCCTAAAGCCAATGATTTCCAAAGGGCAGGCAGGTTTGTCAGGGTTACATCTC
Source organism: Aquila spilogaster (assembly GCA_024606505.1). NCBI lineage: Eukaryota > Metazoa > Chordata > Aves > Accipitriformes > Accipitridae > Aquila > Aquila spilogaster. Next base: position 52,965,199 of record JANHGO010000027.1, on the reverse strand, counting down.
ACTTGCACGTCTCAATAGAAGGAGAGGCTTCCGAATGACCTCAAGACCTTGGGAGCAAATCCAGCTGTTGAATGCCTTGCCTCACTTTCCTTCATCCCCCCACTGCCTTGCTCTTCCTCATGACCCCCAACACTGCCCACTCACTTTTTCTCAGATCAGACACGTGTTTTCTCAGGCTGCATCGCTGCAAGCTGTTCCCTGGGGAGTAGGACGTGAGGCACGTAGTGTGTCTGCCGTGCGTGCACAGGAGCAGCTTGCTGTGGAAACACAACCAAAAGCAGTGGAAGGAGCAGCTGTTAGAGTTACTGCTGCCTTTCCTGGATGGAAGTAGAGGAAAAAGTCCACCTTTTGATACCCTCGTCAAGAAGATAAATAGTTGACAGCGATCCATGCTGAGGTCTTGCTAAGAGCTCCTGCAGCAGCAAAGCACATTTGCTTTCAGGTGCACTGTAGGTGCATGCCAACTGACTCTATTGCCTCACTTTGGGCATCAATAAAAGCAGAATTTCAGCCAGCAATGACCTGTGAAATTTTCTGCATCCAGCCCTGTCCACTGTGCAGATTGCTAACAAAGCCCTTCAGGATACAGCTGCATTACTCCCGCAAATGGAGCTACTTTTTGGAAAGAACAAAGTCAGAAAATACAGAATAGACTTGTTAATGTATGCACTGTAATAATATATCACCACTGGGTGATAAATCACATCCAACTAAATGAGCTTGCATTGGGAATAGGAAATTTGCGTGTTTGTTTAACACCGTTGGATGAGTGCCCAACATGATTCTGTGCGCAAGGCAAATTGATCAGCCCCCTGCTCAGCATTGCAAGGGCTTTGTGGGACCTTTGATTGCATTTTTTAAGTAAACAAAGGAAATACGGGGGATAAAAGCAATCAACATATTTGCAATAAAGGAAATGATATGAGAGGAATGGATTTCCGTGACACGGAGCAATGCTTCTGGAAAAGAAGTGCGTTCTTTTTTTTCCCTAGCTTCAAATACTACAAATTTTCTATGAGATATAGCCAACAAAAACAATATGTAGCGTTCTGTTTTAAAGGAACAGATGTATACCATGAATCCAGCATCAGCACAACCACATTTTGCAGGAGCTGCGGCCCGTGGTGACTTTGGGCCAAGGGATGCTCAGTGCTGCGCAGAGCTCCCCAGTGTCCTTCAGCTCCGTGCAGCTGATGCTGTCCAGGATGGTGCTGAAAAGATACGTGTGAAGTGAGAAGGTTTAAACCCAGGGTGGTCCCTGGAATCAAGCACGGCAGCTAACTAGCAACAGAGGCTAAACAACAACCCAACCTTCCATAGCGCTCAGGTTTATGTTGGCTTTGCTGTAGCAACTCCTTATCGCCCCGGAGATTAGAGCATTTCAGATCAGTTGTTGTGAGATTTGGTGGAATCCATTTCCTGAGCTGTCACCACTGGGCTAATCGGGCAGAGCTGAAATGCAAAGGTGGGAAAATGAAACTAATTGTCGTGCACTACTGGGTATGCTCTGCTTGCTTTTGCCATTGCCAGATTTTAGATGTTAGGCTTTGGATGCTGATACAGAGAGCCCTATGGCCTAAACTGTAACCCAGCTGAGCTGTAAGCACAGTGAGTATCTTACTGTAGGAAAAATGACTCCTTCCTAGCATTTCTACTTATTATTATTATACTTATTATTGCTTGTTGTGCTTGCTTGGAGCAAGATCTACCCTAGGAGATCCCAGTCTAAATTTCCCTCAGAATGGGAGTGGGGGTCCATGGGAAGCTGAGGCACATTTAGGGGACCAAAGGGCTGATCCAGCAGTGGAGACATTGCAGTGATTTACTTTGACTTACACCAGCTGGTTGCTGCTGGGGTAGGCACGAAGTAGCACAACCCCAATCCAGTCTAAACTCCTATTCAGAATTTCATTTATAGGCTTGCACCTATTTTGAAATCATTCTTGCTGGAAAAGTAGTGATACACAGCTTCCTCCCAGAGATTTCTCCAGCTTGCGTTGCCATTTTTCACCCTCCTCTGCCAATCAGTGTCTGACACCAGATTTAGCCCAATGAAGTAGATTGCATGTCTCGTGCTTCCTCTGTCCACCCCAATTAGTGCAATAGAGATAAGCAACGCGCCCTGAGCAACAAGCTAACAGGCTGTGCTTAGCTGGGCATGCATCCCCCTGCACAGCCCAGGGGGGCTAATGAGCTCCAGGACAGACAGGAAGGGTTGGTTGTCTGGCAAGTCTGGCAATATAGTTATTATCCCAAATATTTATAGCTGTTGGGATCCAAGACTCCCAAGTCTGGCTCTGCTGCTGTGTGCTGCAAACATTTCCAAAGACTTTTGTGCTGGAAAACTAAAATCTGTGGCCCCGATGGCTTGACTTCCATCGGGGCAGAAGACCTCATTATTTTGGCTCAAACGCTGAGCATTGAGTCATCTGCTGCAAACTTCTTTGCCTTTCCTGGCCAAGGCACTGCAAGATTTGCACTGGTGCAGGCTCAGCTCCATGGCAATGGGCTCCTTGCTCGCTGGTATCCAAGATAAAATAGGGCCATAGATTCATAGAATGGCTTAGGTTGGCAGAAACCTTAAAAGGATGGAATGCTGTGGTATATGGAAGGTCAAGCAAAAAGCATTCTAATCACTTGAGCCCAACACCAGCATCCCAGAAAGACAGTGTAGATACCCATGCCTCCATGTTTTGATGGGATGTCAGGGGGCTTTGCCTTGGCTGGTGTTCCTGCATGGGATTTCTGAGCATCCTAATACAATGGAACAGAGGCTCTGCTATGATTGTATTTCTAAAAGCAATTCTGCTTGTCATTATTGGCAAAGCTTTATATTTGAGTGAGCAGAAGCGGGTCAGAGTGGATGACAGCAATTTAATCTCCTGGTGCTTTTCTGTAACATCTTGTGCTATCCTAGACCCTAAGCCAACTCCCTCCCACTGCCAGCTAGGGGAAAGATCCAGTCCCATTGCACCAATGAGTTTCTAAGCCTGTATATTCTGCAGTCTGTAAACGCTACTTATCCGCATTTCAGACTTGTTCACACTGGATAGGAACAAAGCAGTGAGAGATAAGGATTCCCCCACTCCACCCATGGAAATCTCCCTTCCCAAAGTGTGAAAGCACCACAGTTTCCATGGACAGTTGACTTTTTGCTCCCAGGTATTGCTTGTAGCTGTTGTGTTGGGAACAGCTCTAGGGATGTGGATGCCCATCCCTGGAGGTGCTCAAGGCCAGGCTGGATGGGGCAACCTGATCAGGTGCCAGATTTAGTGGCTGGCAGTCCAGCCCAAGGCAGTGGGGTTGGAACTGGATGATCTTCGAGATCCCTTCCAACCCAAGTCATTCTGTGATTCTATTTTTCCTATGACTCTAACTGTCCTTGGGGTGCTTGGTTCTTGTCCAGAGCTGAGGAAGGAAACAAGGCAACACTGCTGTGGAAAGCAAAAAACTGACCTCTCACATGCTTCGGAAGCAGATGCCAAGCCAATCACAACTTCTTTAAGAAGAGGTCAAAGCCCGTCCCCACCTCTCTGGCTGCTTTCAAAATGCTCTCATTTGGAAATAGCTCCCTGGACGTGGCAAACAGCATCGCGGCCAGCTGACAACATTAAAGGAACATCCCCCTGTTCCCAGTTCCTGTTATCAGTGCGTGGTGTGAAGAGGGCTGAAATATCACGTTGTGTTTTTACGTGCGATAAAGCACCAGTGGCTGCTGATGGCACCTGGGCGTCCTTTTGGGCAGGGCTATGCATGAAAAATGGCTTTTTTGGAAGCCTCCTCACACAGTGGGCACAGGGGTAAATAAGATGCTGCCTCCTTGCTGTGTTCTCTGCTTATTGGGATTTTCATCTTGGTAGATTTGCTGTATGCTGAAGGCTGAGCCTAATAGTTAGGAAAATTGCACCCAAATTCATATCACTCAGACTGCGTATTCGGCTGAAGTTATAAGGTGGCTTCATAGCAGCCCTGTGCTGCAAAAGGTGGCCGGAAAACATGGTGAAAGTGAGGCAGCGAGAGGGCTTGGCTGCAGATTATGGGAGTTTCTTCTTCTCCCCACCTTGGTGAGTGGTTATTGATACAAGAAGTTTCAATTTGGCAGTCTCTTCTTCTCAAAATCAACTTGCTTTGGGGGTATCATGTATGTACAGGAAGGACGTAGGTTGCTCTTCATTGCATTCATTGCATTCATTCCAGGGGAGAACAACATGTTCTCGCTGCTTTCCTTTCCTTTGCACAAGCCATCCTAAAGAATGGCTGGGCACATTTCCCACACGTCTACCTCGCCTCCCACTGCAACTTGCTATTTTCTGCAGTAGCCAAGCTAAAAAAGGAAAGTTACTATCACGCCAAAAATGTGATTTTGATAAAATACGAGGGGACAAGTCAGCATAAGCGTGACCGGCTCGGGATCCAGCAGGAAGAGTGTGGGAAGGATAATTTTACTTTCTTGCCTCTCACGCCTACTAAATGCCAGGATACAACAAAGTGAATTACTGAATGAATGCAATAAATCCCAAAGAAGAGCAAAACAGATTTTTGCTGTAATGCAAAGAATGCTAGACAATGAGAGCAGGGCTAAAATACGTCATATAAGACATCACGTTTCCACTCCATAATGCATGTTAGGGAAAATAATCTCAGAGTTGTGATGCATTGGCACAGGTTGCCCAGCGTGGTGGTGGAGTCACCACCCCTGGTGGAGATGTGACACTTGGGTACGTGGTTAGTGGCCATAGTGGGCCTGGGTTGGGTTGGACTTGAGGATCTAAGAGGTCTTTTCCAACCTTTATGATTCTATAATTTAGTAGATGGAGATGCATTTGGATCTGTGGGTTTAGTTGCTTTAATTTGGAAGTCTCTTCTTTATAGAGGAAGAAAAATCCCATGGGTGTTTTATAGGTTATCTTACAAGCACTTCCATGACCTTGTAGGGGATGCTCTTACGCCCTGTGGCCATGCAATGTGGTGGTTAAAGGGGTGAAACAGCCTTTTTAATGATGCATCTTTCTAACTCTATGATGCCCAAGACAAGATTGATCTGTGTACAGGAATTATTATTTATTCTCTTGCAAATAAAGATAATGTATATGTGACTGTAGCAGCTCTGAGATGTAGGTCATGAATCGGTCAGTTTTTGGAGACCTCATGTCCTGGTGCCTACAGCAGAAGATCTGGAAGTGCATTACATCCAGAGCAGGACTTGGGCATTGCCAGCGTTCAGGCTTGGAGCGGAGAGATGCACCCATGGGGCTGCAAAGTTCCCATACGTCAGTCATGGGTAGATCTGTGCTTCTCTAAACCCATCTCTCTCCAAAAAAAACCAAAAACAAAAAACCAAAACACTTCTTTTTCTTAAAAAGGAAAACCCTCCTTATCCCATAGAACCCAGGAACACCATCAGCTCACATGATGCCCATTCTGCTCCCAGAGGCTGCTCGCTCCCCCCATGCACTTGGGAATTTCCAGACCACCTGACCTCCATTGGAAAGTCTATCTTTTAAATATGACCACTATAAACACTCAACATTTTAATGGGCAGAATATCTTCAAAGATGTTACTCTGCTCCTCAGAAACAGCTGTGGTTTGATCGAGGTTATTTTGCCTATCTGCAGCGGAAATGGGGGAATGCGCAGTTTATACTAAATTAACGTGCACTTGTCCTAATCTCAGCCTTCTGAGCTGCAGCCAAGCCTTCCCACGTCATCACGCTCTGCTGTGGGCTGTGGAGGAATGATTTGTCTCTTCACATTTTTGATCTCCATAGAAAAGAGCGTGTGGCATTTCCAGCCCAGATGCTCATAACATTTCTCCTGGACCCAACGGAGAAACGTCTCCCTAAATGACTCCTGGGCCTCATCTCTAGATCAGAGAATCATGAATGTTGGAAAAGAACTCTAAGATCATCTGGTCCAACCATCAACCCCCCAGCATGCCAAAGACCGTGTCCCTCAGTGCCACATCTCCACAGTTCTTGAACATCTCCAGGGACGGTGACTCCACCACCTCCATGGGCCACCTGTGTCAGTACATGATCACTCTTCCTAACATCCAAACTAAACCTTTCCAGTACAACTTAAGGCCATCACCTCTCATCCTATTGCTGTTACCTGGGAGCAGAGGCCAACCCACACCTCACCACCATCTCCTTTCAGGAAGTTGTAAGTCTCCCCTGAGCTTCCTCTTCTCCAGGCTAAACAATCCCATTTCCCTTCTTACCAAGGTCTCTGTAAAGGTAAAATATTATTAAAATGCTGAAGTAGCACTCCTGAAGTCATCCAAAAGAACCATGAATGGGAGCAAGCTGCTCTGTGGGCAGAAGGTCCTTTCCAACCCAAACCCTTCTGTCATTCTATGATTTCTGAATTACTGAGCTTCAGACCTGAAACATGTTGATCAGATGGTTCATAGCAGAGGACCTTAGCTGAGGGTTGGTTTGCACTGGGCACCCTCCATCACGAGGCGAGCACTATGATTTTACAGCACCTCCATGCAGAGCTCCAGAAAAAAAATGAATTACTCGAGTTGGGCAGTGAGGAGCTTTGTAATCTATGGGGATCCTAAGGTAAGGAAAACCACGCAGAGTCTGAGTTTATCATGGGAATGTTCTGTTTATGGGTCAGGCTCCTAGATGCAGCTTAACTCTTACAAACATTTCCTATACTTGGATTTTCCCATCATGGCTGAGCAAGCACGGATTCAATACATGCAGCTGTGTCTGAGCTCAAACCTAAGGAGCTGTCAGCTTTAGGGCTACAGAACTCCCCCATAGCAAGTGTTATAAACCCAATATTGACTTTCATTCTCTATGAACATTTTCCCACTCCCATCTTTCTCTTTTCACAGTCTCTTCTGCATCTCTTTCTCTCTGCAGTCCTCTTTTTTTTTTGCAGACCTCTGCCAAGCGAGTCTCGAGCTGAACTTTCACTTCAAGTCCTCAGTAACATCAATCCATTTGCATTAACTCCACCAAGCTTGGCACGGAAGAGTGCATTTAGTCCTACAAGTCTTTGCTGAAAACCCCTGCTGATCCCCTTTCTGTACCCACAAAGGCTGGGCTGAGGCTGTGTGTTGTGGGTCGCCCTTCTGAACATCAATGAGTGAAAGGTTTTGGAGTCTTGTTCTATTTTTCCTACACCAAAAGCTTCAGCAGCATCGTGATCCTGCAGGAAGGGTGACTCATTGGCAGGCAATGCGAAAGCAAGCAGCCAAAGCAACACGTTTCCAATTAGCCACATTGATTAGTTCTTATGCCAATGGCAGCAAGTGATGGGCAGAGACCCAGCAGCATCTCTGGGCTGCAAACCCACCAACATGGCCAAGAGAATCCTGATGAAATAATGGAAGACAAAGAGCTCCGTGTATGGACGCGTGAAACTCCAAAGTCTCAACCACGTTAGGTTTATTTACACATGGCCATAAGGATCAGCAAGTTAAAACAACTGAACAGCAATTTAACTGAAGAAGAAGTTGTGATTTCTGTGACTTCACAGCTGGAGCCTTGATATCGATGAGTCTTGCACAGCACAACAAGTGATGGGGCATGAGGTTTCTCAGTGGACCCAATGAGCTGTCTGGGCTTCTCTTGCTCTATAAGAGCAATAACCAAGTGCATGTGTTAATGCAAATGTCTCAGCTGTGTTGCTGACAGCATTTGCAACCCGGCATCCAGGCATGCTGTGAGACGGGCTGTGCCACCCAAGACCTCGAGGGTTTTCCATCTCCCCAGCTCCATGATCTAGGGATGCTCTGTTCCACTCAGAAGCACTGCTGGTGTCTCCAGTACAGATCCAGCCAGCTGTCAGGAAGGACTCCTGTTGCTTTGGGCTTTTTTTGTGCAAGATATTCAGACTGAGCAGCAAGAAGTATTGGCCTGTTCTACAGGTAACTTGAGCAGCTGAAAGAGGACTTGAAAAAACACACAAGAAAAAGCTAAACAGTATTTTGGAAATTTCCTGTTTCAGAGCATAAACCAGCCTCTAAATTCCAGGCTCCTTCCTCCGCACAAGCCCACAGCCAATAGCAGGGCATTGGACAACACAAGTCCCCGACTCTTGTCCTGCTCGGCAATTCCTTTGGATTCATGCAGCTGTGTTTTATGTTTGTGCACAGCTGGGTGTCTTCTAGTTGGTTTTGGCATCGCTTTTGCTCCTGGCTTTAGCAATGGTTTTGATCTCCTCCTCAAGCATCTTGTTCTTCTTCTCCAAGTCCTCCTGCAAGCGCTCCATGTCCTTCAGCTTCAGCTCCAGTTCCTCAGACTTCTTCTTCTCCCTCTCAATGTCCTGGTTCAGCCTCACCACTTTGGCCCAAACATCGTAGTTTTCCTTCTCAAGGCTGAAGAAAAGAACAGAATACAAAAAGGTTTGGAGCAGAAGAGAGCTGAGAAGTGAGAGTTTGACTCTCCAGGACCCCGACCTCTGTGTTGTTAAGCAATAAAGCAAGCTAGAGGCGCTGTCCTGATCCCCTGATCATCACTGGGTGCATCGCAGTGCAATAAGTCATTATCTCTGGTATATAATGATAATGTATGTGAAGCTGTAGTAACAGTGATGGCTACAGCCATCGGATGCAGTAATAATCCTGCTATTGAATTCTGGATATTCCAGTAAGGGCGGTGAGGCACCGGCACAGGTTACCCAGAGATGTGGTGGATGCCCATCCCTGGAAACACCCAAGGTGAGGCTGGATGTAGCTCTGAGCATCTGATTGAGCTATGGGTGTCCCTGTTCGCTGCAGGGGAGTTGGAGTAGATGACCTTTTAGGGTCCCTTCCAACTCAAACAATTATACGATTCTATGACAGTATGACACAATATTGTAGTACCAATGATAAATATGACTATGTAATATTTGCAGAAATATTATAGTACCATACAGTGATGTAATAAACACTGTAGAGTGTTAACAATGCAGTAACACACTATTAAGTCATGAGAGCACAACACATGAGAATTGAAATTTAGATAATGTACTATAATCCTGCATTTTATCATTAGTCATTACAATTATACCCTGTAGGGTATTACTGGTAAATAATCCCATGCAGTTCTGCTGCTGCTGCAATAAAGATGTCATCATCCCTCAGAGCAGTGCACGGCAGCACGTTACCTTTTAATTTGCTCCTCATAGGTCTCTTTTTGCTCCTCCACTTCTCTCTGCAGCTTCAGGACCATGCTTTGCAGGGACTCCTTGCTCTCCAGAGCAGGCTGGAACACCTCGGTGGTGCTGCTGGCCGGGCTGGTCGGCTCCTGGGGCTGATGGCTGGGGCTGGGGCAGGGCTGGAATTCCTTATCGGAGCAGCTGCTGGCAGGACTGGGGCTGGAGCTGCTGCTTTCTGCCTGGGAGGTGGGCATGTTGTCATAAGCTGAAGCCCGGTGAAGGTCGAGCAGCTTGAAAAGATCGTGAGATAATGTTCTCTTATGTCCTTCAGAGAGCACAGAACGTGGGTTGCTCTGTGCTGAGCCTTTCCAAAAGTCACTGTTAAATATGTTGTTCCTGTCATCGCTGCCTTTCTCCCCCGGAGAAGCAGTTGTCAGGAAAGATTTTCTGTTAGGTAAAGTCTGAGTCCTTTTCCTTGCCTGCATTTTCCACATTCCCAGTGTATCTTTGGATGGTTGCATGCCAGTATCTTCGCTGGGTGCACGTGAGCTCACAGTCAGCCCAGGAGCACGGCTGGCACTTGGGTTGTCTTTCTGCAAAACAGAGCGGTGGCATTAGGACCATCTCATTTTGCTCGTGGGCAGTGACTGCGGAGACCACAATACTGACAAAGGGCATGTTGTCACACACTAACAGGAATGGCCACAGGTTCTCCATAAACATTGCTATTTATCAGCTGGTGAGGCCCTGACTCTGCTGCCTGGAGAAGTGTGGATGCTCCATCTCTGAAGGTGCCCAAGGCCAGGTTGAATGGGGCCCTGGGCAACCTGATCTGGTGGGGGGCAACCAGCCCATGGCAGGGGTTGGAACTGGGTGGGCTTTGAGGTCCCTCTCAACCCAAGGCATTGTATGACTCCGTGTCTCCATTTTGGATCACACCGCATTTTCCATTAAGAAGAGTTCTCTGCCGAGATTATTTCTTTCTGAGAAAAGACTTTAACCCTCAATGCTTTCGCATCACCAACACGAACGGAAAAAGCTTCATCTCTTCTGCCTTTTAACTGAAAAACTTTAGGTAAAAGAATCATTTTTCCAAGAACAGTAAGTTTTCCACAGGAAAGAACTTGTTTTCCAGATCTGTTTCCAGGGATGACAGTTACACTTCTTTACCCTATAAATAGCAAGCACTCATACGGCCTGCTGACCCATACAATCCCATAATCATTAACCATCCATTTATTGGACTCCTGTTTTATTCTCCAAGGACCTACCCTTACCGTTTGCCTTTGGATTGAGCTGTCTGCCTTGGGCACTGTGGAGTCCTCTGCAGAGTCCCAGCCCACGGAGCTGCGCAGGATGGGGGTTTTCTTGTCATTCTGTTGGGTCGCTGGGGAGGGCAGCACGTCCTTGGATGGGGGAAAGAGGTCTGCATGGTCACTGATCATCACAGTCATCACTTTCTGGATCTGCAGTGTGCCTGGAAGAAATCACAGCCTCTTTGAGCTCCACTTGTTTTTCCAAGTGTTTCACACCTCCCTACTCTAAGCAAAAGAAAAGTGACTTCACCAAATTCCTGAATGGCACGAAACCCATGGAGGAAATACGTAAGGCAATTCCTTAGGTTACAAAATCTTTACTTTCAGGTTTTTAGTTTTCAAGTTTCTGGATGCAACTTTGTACTTCAGTATATCAAATGTACATCAATTACTCCAGGAGTCCCTTTTACCTCTCATAATAGTTGCAGGATCCTCTATCTTGGGTCTGATGAGGTTCACTCCAATCACTGTTGCCAGGTTATCCACACTCATCTTGTTGACGCTAGAGTTCAGCTGTATTTCGTATAGAAACCTATTAGAATCCAAGGGCAAGCATTTCCAGTCAGAGATGGAAGACTATACAAAAACCTTAGATATCCAGTGGGAAAACAAATCCAATTACTCTGTTCTTGTCCTCTAATCACCAAGGATAGGAGAATATAGGTGCCTTATAAACGTAAGCTGGAGCTGGTTCTCATTGGTGGCAGTAAAAGCCACCACGTGATGACCAACACACCCCCAAAAGACAGCAAAAAAAGGGGAAAAATCCATCCAATATTTAACAACCAGAGAAAAAGCACACGTCACCCAGGGTGAAAACTGAGTGTTTCATTGTGCAAGGCTTTGTGTTAAAAAAAGAAAGCCACACTGGATTTTTATTCTCAGGAGCTCATAAGTGAGCTTGTGCTCTTCATGGTGTGCACTTATAGTCAGATATCTTCGAGGCATTTAGCCCAATGGTGGAAACTCTCCCTTTATAAAAGTCGTGATCTAGTGGCTGGTGGGAGTCAGCCTCAGTCTTTAGGGTGATATTCCTCCTCACCAATAACAAATTGGAGCTGTTTGTACCTGATGCGAAGGACTGACCTGCAGATGTAGCTGAGGAGGTTGTAGTTGTCTCGGGGAAGGAGGGACAGCTGCTTCAGGAGGTCCTGGTGACCCTAAATGCAAGTTAAGGAACAGCTCTGTGAAGATGCACAGGTATACACGGGTTGAAGAGAGGCTCTGGGTTGCTCCAGCCATCCCTGTATGGTGTCACCTCCTGGCATTTGCTTGCAACTGTGCCTATGCCATTTCTCTGGGAGACCCAGCACAGACTGGGGATGCTCTCTGTCTCATTTTCTTGTGCATAGGAACAGCGTCCATGAGTATCCTCTTGCTTTTCCACCCAAATACAGCATTAGGACAGAGCAGTTCCCATTGCATCTCACTCATCTGACTCTCTCCCAGATCCCTGCTCCCATCCTTGCTGCCATATGGAGCCCTCCACCAGAGGACAGCAGCTGCAGGAGCTGCTGTCACACTCTTAGATCTGCTCTGGAATCGTAAGCTTTCATTTTCAGTGCAGAAGGAAAGAAACGAATGCACCTCTGTACCTTTTTCTGGTCCACGTCCAGCGTCTGGCCGCAGAGAAGGAAATCCTCATACTGAGTCCAGGGCACGACCGGCTCGGGCAGCTCCCGCAGGTACAGCTTGAGCAGGGAGGCCACAGTATGCACATCTGTGTCCCTGCAAAGCCATAGGTGAGACCCAGACCCAGCTGGTGAGCAACCCCTGCCCTGCTCCGTGCTCTGTGTATAGAGGCACGAGGTGTAGAACTGTAAATAGGGAGCAAAAGCAAGTCAGGAGCAGCTCACAGGGCACCCCAAGTCAGGGAACAGCCCCAGCTGGCAAAGTAATAATCTGCTTGGTGAAGATTTTCCCTGCTCCACATCCCAGCCTGCGTTGGGTTTTGCATGCAAACCCAGTCTGCAGGCATTCACACATTTGGCAGGAGCTCCCCGCTCCACAGAGCTGGCGAAGCTTGCCTGGGGTTTGGAAGATTAACAGCAATTACTGAAGATGTTCTGCTGGGCCAGATGTTTGCAGCTTTGCATACCATGTAGTTTACATTATGTCAAAAGGACACTGTCAAGACTGTAAGCCTCTCGTTTGACCTACCTTGAAGTTGCTTAAACTCTTATAAACTCCTAGCAAGAATCCCTCAGGACATTTATTTTTAGGAGCGGTTGGGGTTTTTAAATGAACCCACATAATCACAGAGGAACTTTTTCAGAGCTGTATTTTTGTAGGGTCTACCAATACGTATCCTGGATGCCTGGGCTGCACCAGCAGTTTTCTAAGGCTCCCCACCCAGTGGTGCTGTGCTTGTGTGCACCAGTGCAAACCCAAACTGGCTGCAAATCCAGCATCTTGCAGTATTCACCTTGCTGGGAACCCCTTTGCTGGCCTTGCTGAAGCTGTATTTGCAGTGCTCATCTGAGTCCTATAAGGGTTAACGTGGCAGTGGGAGCAGTGCTGACTCCCCTGGCTGTGCCCTGCTGCAAAACACTGTTATGCAAAAAGAAAAGCTTCACCTTCCTATGACCCCTCTACAGGCTGCAACAGGACCTGGGGACCCAGAGGCAAGAAATATTCAGCTGCAAAATGAAGGGCTGGGATTGTTATGCTTCGAAAGTGGCAAGCACTACTCCCCAGAGCCCCCCCCTCACCCAGGAGGGCACCAGGCAGCTCTCTTGGCTTTAGGGGATTTGCTCTTTCCTCTCAGCCTGGCAAAGGAAGGGATTTGGGAGGAGGCAGCTTTTGAGCAGCCAAAATCTCTCTCTTATTTCTCTGTGGGAAAAGCAACAGGAGGAAAATACCAAGCCAGTGGGCTGGCAGGGAAAGAAATTACTTCCGTGAGGTTTAGGGTATTCTCTGAACATATTTGGACTCCTCTACTTGCTCTCCTTTTCCTAAACCTCTGTCCTTAGCTGATGTGCTTTGTAGGCTCTTCCCCTTGCCCTCCTTCCTGGCTGGAACAACACTCATTGTGTGGGTCTGGGGTGTCCCTCAACTCCTCCCAGAGATTTCCATCCATCTCTCATCATAATCCCTTTTGGAGCTTTCTGCTGAGCCCCCCTCTGCATGCTGGGCCCCTCTGGTGGCCCCAAGCCTCCATCGGGGCACTGCTGTGTTCCTGCAGAGGGGTCAGGCTGCTTTTCCCCAGCTTTTGGGGCGCTAACTGAGTAGAAAAGAGGGAATCCATCATTACCGGTCAAACGATGGCCTTTCCCCAGCATCGAAGGCGTCCCTGAGCTGCTTCACCAGGTTGTCCTGGCCGGGGAGGCGGAAGATGCCCTCCTCGCTCACACCGTGTTCCCGGATGAACTTGGCACATTTCTGCACCAGGATGGGTACCTGCTGCTGCCCGAACTTCTGCTCGTAGGCCATGGTCTCCGCCAAGCGTTGGCCAAACACCGCTAGGGAAAGGACACTTGGGGTTAGAGGGGCCCGAAAGCTTTGCTTAAGGTGCTCAGCACTATGTGCAAGGGGGACAGCAGCACTTCTTCCTGAAAGTGAGAGCTTCAAAAGCTGCGCAAGCTGAGGGTGGGAAGAGAACTTCTGCCAGAGAAATAACAGCAAAACGGAACATCCGCCAAATAATTACATTCTCGAAATGATCAGATCATAGAATCATTCAGGTTGGAAAGACCACCAAAGTCCCCAAGTCCAACCCCAACCCATCCCACTGTGCCCACTGACCATGTCCCCAAGTGCCACATCCCCACATCTTGACCACTTCCAGGGATGGTTCCTAACATCCAACCTGAACCTCCCCTTGCCCTCTCAGTGCACTGAAGCAATGTTCTGCAGCAGGTGGTACCTTTCCTTCGGAGCAAGGGCTTTTTTCTCCTGAGCTCACAGCAAAAGAAGAGCTCAAAGGCAGTGAGGCAGCAGCCTGCATCCCAGCTCTTCCTCCTCAGAGCCCCATGCATGGTTACAGCACGAGAATCCCAGCTCGACCTGGCTCTGGGGTAACAGCAAAGGGTCCTGTGGTCTTCTACCATGGTTTTGCAGTGCCTGCAGCGCATTCACCGCATGCTCTGAAGGCTGAAATGGTTCCCATGCTTCTTCCAGACCAGAGAACTGCAAGTATACACCCTCACCTGCAACCACAAACTTGTCTGCACCTGCGTGGCCATGGGGTGTTTCGTTTATAATCTGCTTCCAGTTTTAAATAATGAATATAAATCTGTCACTGTGCACAATAGAAGCAAATCCATCACCTCCACCATGCTTTAAAAGCACACATTGCCTTGGTGCCAAAAATGTTCAGTGTGAAGTTTTGGGGTCTGTTAATCTCTATATTGGCATAAAATGCAGCCCTGTAGTGCCTGACTCCTCTGCTGCCCCCAGGGCTCTCTGTACTACTATAAATTTACATTTCCCATTATATAAGGTCACTTTATCTGGCTGGAAGAAACCAGCAGCCTCTGAAGCTTAAGCAAGGATCAGCTGTGGAGCTGTTATTATTAGAGCCAGGTGGGGCAGTGCCCACCTGGCTCAAAGAATCCTCATTTCAGCTGCACGTTGGTGCCAACCCTGGGGCACAGCACCAGTTTAGAGGTAGAAAACATCTGGATTGCAAATGAAACCAGCCTCAAAACTGCTGTGATTTCTATTCAGGGGGAAGTTACAGGAAATCAGAGCCGCATGGTGCTTGTAGAGCTGCAGCACAGGGCACAATCTGCATCAAAACTTATATAAATGGTTAACATGGAGCATAGAGAGGAGGAGGAGAGGCTCAGGACTGCTGTCTCTTTTGCAAAAGAGCTAAAGGGGCTCCCAGCCCTGCTTGGACCTTGCTTATAGGTGTTCATCCTTATAGGAAAAGTCTGGATAATTCATCCTCATGGGAAGTCAGGGTAATTCATTTATATAGGAAGAGTGAGCTTTGCTGCTTCCTTTGTGGGCATTACCCATGGTGGCAATTTCAAGGTGTGCTCCTCTGATGGGCTTTGTCTGTTCCCTTCCTGGCCACAGGTGGGGATCCCATCACATGGGGTGGGTGATGGTGTGCCTGAGGCAGAGTCTGCAGAGAAAAATGGGGGCAGGAGGGCCGGGCAGAGAGAGAAAAGCTAAGGGAAAAGCAGAGAAGAAAATCTGGCAGGGAAAAGGTGAGATTTGTTTCAGTGCCTTATCACTGATTCACTGAATCACTGAACCATAGGATGGATTGGTGGGAAGGGACCTAGGTACAGGACCCTTCAGTGGGAGGGAACTGGAGTTGTTCTCAAAAATGACAGTTTCTGGAGTCACCAGGGCAATGAGGATGCTCCCAAAAGAGGTTGAAAGCAGCAGGGAAATCTTCACTCACCCTTGATGGCCATTTGCTTAACTCTGCCTCTGTCTGTAGCAGACCAACACCGTGAGGTCCCGCCTCAGGGTAGGTCCCTAAAGCATTGCACTTCCCATTTTCTTGGAATTAGGAGCCCAACTTTAAAACCCTTACTCAACAACAGCATAGAGTGTGAGATGCTATGAAACCACCCCTCCAAGAGCTGCTCCCACTGCCCGTTACCTCCTGAGGTTGAACCCAGCACCCGTCGGATGGATTTAACCCATTCCTCCATATCGGACTGGGAGTTGGCCATGAGCACATAGGTGTCCTGCCCGGCCCGGTTCTGGTCTCCAGAGAGCCCTGTAAAAAGCATTTATAGACCATGTATAGCGAGGGTTGGGATAGGAATGGCAAGTTCTTATTTTCTCTGCTGAATATTTTTAGCTCCTAATTTCCCTAATAACGTCTGCTTGGCTGTGAAAGGAAGCAGCTTTCTAATGTTTCAACCTTGCTGAAGCTTTAAGAAGGGAACAGAAAGTGCTTAATGTGACAGCATGGGACCTTCCAGTGTGTGAATGTTGAAAGGAAGACATTGTTTTTTTATGCAGCGCTGGGGGAAGTGTTGAAAAGAAACGGGAGGAAAAGGGCAGGAGTGATGACGTGCCCAAATGATCCGGGGTGATCAGTCCATGCCAAAAACCATGCGGTGAAACAGAAGGAAGCTTTCTCACCTGGGATAATTTCGAAGATAAATTTCCCTCCTTCCTCTGGGTTGCCAGCCACCTCCTTGATGGTGCTTCCCTGGAGAGACAGGCAGCCCTAGGACCAAGCAGAGCAGGAGCTGCGAATCCCCATGTCCCACCTCCGAGAGGTGACACGAGGTAGTGTCAGCCCTGGGCATCCGAGTCCTTGTTTACGACAGATCGCAGGAATTGGGGTTTTCATTGCAGTTTTTCTCATTAAAAATATATGTGTGTATATATATATATATATAATAGAATCATTAAGGTTGGAAAAAAACCATAAGGTCATCCAGTCCAACCCCAACACATCCCCACCATACCCACTAAACCATGTCCCCAAGTGCCACATCTACTCTTTTCTTGAACATCTCCTGAGATGGCAGCTCCTTTATATATACGTATATATATCCTCAAAATAACTTGGAACGATAAGGGATGTGCATATATATATACATATACGCATATATCTCCCAAAAATGACTTCAAGCAATAAGAAACACTGCTTAAATGCCAGTTTTTCTGATGAAGTTATTCTCAGAATGAGAACACTGCGGATTTCCTCTTCCCTTTTTCCCTCCCTTCTCATGTTTTCCTCCTTTCTCGTGTCTTTTTAACCCCTGTTGGGAATAGAGGAAGAAAGTGCAAAGGAGAAGGGACATGACAATGCATAGAGAGCCTCTTCTTGCTGCGCTGGAACAGGAAATCTCTTCATTTAACGCAGTGCCACTTAAAAACAAAACGGAAGAAGTTCACAGGAGAGGAGCAGAAAAAAAGAAGAAAACTGAGAAAGAAGAAAGGGGGGGGGGGAAGCAAAGCAGAAAACAGCTGTTTCCTTTGGCTCTTCATTTCACAAACTGACAGTGCCAACAGCTCAGTCACTGTGGGAAGGGATGGGTGGGGAGCGGACAAAGCGCGTGGGATGGAGTGGGTGTATAAGTCAGCGTTGGCAGCCCACAGGGGCAGAAATAGCGATGTTTCTCCCTAATTTCAGGCTTCTGAAAGCTGTCGGGCTCCTGTGGGCAGCGGGGACTCAACCATCAGCTCTCAAAGAGCCCCAGATGTGGTAGCATTGAGCTGAACGTTGGTGGGAGCAGCGAGGCTTGAAGTGAGGTGTGACGATGGGGAGGGCTGCCACAAGCACTATCAGCAGCAATCAGCTTCCACGCAGCACTTTCAGTTTCCACTTTTCTATTTAGAGCCGGGGAAACGGCTCCTCCCAAACACCTCTGAGAGGGGAAAAGGCCATAAACCGGGTGTGCGTCCCATCACCTCTGCCCCTTGATTCACCCCCAGCATCTGCTGATCGCTGTCCCCTTTGGAGTTTTGTTAGCGATTATTGCGATTGTTTTTGCTACTGGCACCAGTTTACACAGAGAACGCCTTTTGTGGCAAAGGGGAGGATCTTTCCCCTGAAAAATTCTCCAAAGAAGTAAAAGATGGGGGTGAAAATTCTCACAGTGTGGAGGATACGGTTGAAATTATCCATGTACATTGGGAAAACTATCCATGTACATTGGGAAAACAAGCTGATTTCCTCCCAGCAATTGTACTCCAACACATCCTCTGAGCAATAGTTTGGATGGGTGGCACAGAGGGCTCATTGCAGTCCCAAAAGAGGACTGACCCAAACAGGGGCACGGCTGGCAGGGTGGGGGACATTGGGTGTAGACACCTAAATCATGCCCCAGTGGGGATCGCAGGCGTTGTGCACGGGGTTATGTACACGCTGTGATCTCTTGGACATCCAAAAACCATCCGAACTCAGCAGCTTTCAAGCCCTCAGAGGAGCAGGCAGTGGACAGGTTTCCTGCAGCTGTGTGGGGTGGAAGAGGGCCAAGGAACAAACCCCATCCACATGGCCCAGCCTCCTGCCAGTATGGGATGCAAACTGAGAGGCTGAAGAAGGATTTCCTTTCCTTATCTCTCTCCTCAGAGGGGCCCCTCACTCCACCTCCCATCCCAGCCACGAGGTCTATCAGGGCTGTCTCGAGACCAAAAGATTGCTTGTTTTCTCCTACAAGCACCCCATGACACAGCTGCTCGCTGTGTCTCCCTGGCTATGCCTGTTGTCCTGGAGGGCAGGCAAGGCCTGTGGGCACCATACGAATTTCAGCACATGGATGAAAATCCTCATGAGGACACCCCATAGTTGTTACCACCCCCAAGGCAACAAACCCTCTTTAAAACCCAACTCCGGCCCCATCCCCAAAGAGCAAAGCTGCGGGAAGGATGGAGCACAGCCTACTATTCCCCAGCCTACCTGCGGCTTGGTGTCATCCTCGTCCTTGTAATAGTAGAGCTGCTGACCCCGCAGCACGAAGTACCGCTGCTGCCAGTTCTTGACGATGGAGCGCTGCTTCTTCAGCCAACCCAACTTCAGCGGCCGCTCCATAGCACAGGGGGAGCCGGGCCGGGCCGTCATGGCCTCACCGCTCATCACACTCCGGGAGCGGGCTGCAGGGACAGGGATGGAGGGGATGGAGGGGATGGAGGGGATGAGCCACCCTATTCAAGCAGCGAGAGCTCTCAGCCCCTCTGCTTGCACCCAGCAAACTGGCTAGCTAGTTGTAAAGGAAGTGGCTGCAGTATCTATCAGCCCGTGCTTCCTTTTTCCTGCGTGGGAGTCATTGTCTTGCAAACGAGAAGAAAATCATAAGCTTTTTCTTTCTTTTTTTTTTTCTTTCTCCCTAATGGGAGTGTGTGTTTTCTTATCCCCACCCCAAACAGCTGCAGCTGCGAGATCGGAGTGATCCAGCCCGGCCTAAAACAATACAAAACAGCCATGAAACTGCCTGCAAAATGAAGTTTTGCCTTTTGTCTGATGTTGCTGAAGGGGGTGATCTCCTGCAATGAGACTGGAAATCTCCAAGGGAGGGAGGGGGGATTTGCTGGTGTCCCATCTCCTGCTGCAGTGTCCCCATCTCCTATTGCATGGACGCTTCCCACTGATGCCACCAACTTGTGCCATGGGTCAGCACGTGACCCCGTGGCCCTCTGTAAAATCTGCGATAGCAAATGCCTCAGGAGGAATCATTTCTGGAAGGGATACTTTGGGTTTTATCTCTGCACTGCTGGACCCCAGTGCCCACCCAGCCACGTAGGGGGAGCGTTTAGGGTAGAACCGAGTGTGTCACTGCTCTGCACATGGTGACTTCTGACATCTCCCCTGCTAAAACTAATGGTGACGGTGATAAGGGGAAGCTGTGGCCGACCCAGTGCTCTGAACCCAAGTGTCTGCTTTTGCCCTTGAGTTGGTCAGCAGAGCTGCAAAAGCAGGAGCTGCAAGTGTCAGGGGATGTGTTGACCTTGTGCAAGAGATAAGCTTTAAAAAGTGCAAAATTAAAGCTTAGCCGCTGCAGCCTGGTGGTATTTGGGATCACACCTACACAGACACCCGTGAGGAGCGTGAACCTGCAAACTATTTTGTGTTTATCGCTGCATGGTTAGCAAATCCATCAGAGGTGATGCAGTCCAGGACTGTGCCCCGCTTCCCCTTCCGAAATCCCCTGGAGCAAGAAGCTCCACTGAGTTCTGCCTTCATCCTGCAGAGCTCAGCATGGATGGGGCACTCCAAGCTCACCGCAGTATTGCAAATCCTTTTCCAAAGAAGGATGGTGAATCCAAACGTCAGCCTCCAAAGCGCGGTGCTTCTCATATCTCACTGTGCGCTGACATGGGATGCTGTGAGCAGGGGCCTTTGAAAAGGATTTGCCCACTCCTTGGAATAACCCCACTCCTTGGAGATGAGTTTTGGGTCCACACTCACAGCTGAGCTGGTAGGAATTCGGGATGCAGTGCTGTCCAGGGTGATGCTGTTATCCCAACTGTGGTGTCTCCATCCACCAGCTCTGTACTCATCTTCCCCAGCCCAGCAGCTCAGGTATTGCACAGACACGCAGCTTGCAAGGAGAAATCATGTCTTTTATGAAGAAGGAAACTTTTGGTTACCTTCTTTTTGATGATATCAATCTCCCTCTCAGCCCATCACCACGGCATCAGGGCTCTGCTCTGCATCAAGGGAGTGGCCTAGCTGGTGCTGCTACACCAGCTTAAACTGCTGAGCTAAAATTGCTCAGACCTTGCTGGAAATACGGTTTATTCCTATTTCCATCCTTCTTCCCCCATGCAGAAAGAACAGTGCGGTACACTGTGTTCCCTCTGTTTTCTCATCAGCTCTTCCTTAACACCAGACCCAACGTGCAACCATGTGTGGCCCAGCCATGATCACGCACATACATGCGGATGACACATGCAGGTGTATTTTCCCTCTCCCTGTGCTCTGGGCTGACTTAAGACCAACAGAGCGCTTTGCAGGATCCTCTGTACCCACTGCATCAGCAGCCCTTAGCCACAGGGTTCACACGGAGGCGTGGAGCGGGAGCTGCTGCGGGGAGCTTGGCTTTGCAAGCAGTGATGCTATTTTTTGCCCTGTAGAAAGTCCTCTGCTTTAACAAAACCAGAGCTACCGAGGCTGTGGCTCCCTCCCTGACCGCTTTTCCATATTTCTACCTCCTGTGGCCAGAGCTGAAGATTTCACATGGGGTTGAGGTGAAGCTTTTTCCCGAGGTGGCTCAGCGCTTGCAGTCTCCCCTGGGAGCAGCTCTTCATCCCTGGTGGGAAAGAGTTGCTGAGAGCAAACACAGTGCTCCCCCAAAGCATTTCCTGCAGTAACCGCCTCCGATGTTGAATGTTTCCTCCAAAACAGCCTTTCTCCTCCTCCTGGGCACTGGGTGCAGAGAGGAGGAGCTCTGCCAAAGTGCCATTTGCAGGAGATATTGCAGCGGGTGCCACCGCGGTGCCACATCACCACTGGTCCCTGCTCCAAATCCTCATCCTGCGCAAGCATCCTCCTCGCCACCGCCATTGGAAGGGATGCTGGGGAACGTGCAATAAAACCCAACGAAAGCAAACCTTCTCCAGTAGGTTTTGCAGCGAGAATTGCACACGGAGTTTTCTCTTCCATGGAAATAAATAGCTGTGTGTTCATCTCAGCGTGGGGAAGCACACAGCAGTCAGCGCTCCATCCCAGGGCTCTCAAAGCTGTGGTCACGACTGGGGACATGCAGAGGGAAGTGCCCGGAGCCAGGAGGATCCAGCAAAGGCGATGGTGACTCATTTGAGATTATTTTCCACCCGTGAGTCATGTCCCTGCAGGCAGAGGACCAGGCACCCCAAAGTACGATGAGAGTCGCTGCAAAGAGCTGAGCCTGCGCTCAGGGTCCTGCACACACACTTCTTGTTGCAGCGCAGCTGTAGGTGATCAATGCTGCTTTTTCTGGGGCCCTGTCCGTGTGCAGAGCGGTGCTTGGCAGCCCCAAGCGAAGTGGCTTCGGATAAAAGTCCCAACAGCCTTTGCAAGAAAATCCAGCCAAGATGAGCTTGCAAGCTGATGTGCAGTGTAGAAAGAGCTCAGAACTGCAGAGACTGCTTGGTCAATGAAGCCATCAAAATGTGCCTTGGCTGTGTTTTGGCACCACCAAGAACCTTTGCTTTGCTGCCTGCACATGCTCGTGCACCCCTTCCTCACCCCTAAACCCCTCTCCTTGGCTCTTTGATCCAAATGCTGTGATATTTTGGCCACAAAGCCCACCACGGGGACCCCTCACTGCTTCCTGAGGATATTTCAAAGTGGTTTTCATGCTGTGATGGATCCCACGGTGGATGGGAGCTGTGCAAAGCCTGGGCACAGTCAGGAAAGCATGCAGCAAAGCCACACAGGGCTTTTTACCTCTGGTGAGAGGCAATTGGTGACGTCAAGGTGGAAGAAGAAACCTGAGCAAGGGCAAGGATGCTTCCTCCACCTGCACCGCACCACCTCCTGCAAGACTTGCTCAGCAGAATGAACAAATGGGCTTTGAGTAAAGAGCAAAAGGCTCAAAACCCAGATCTCGAGTGGGCAGCAGCCCTGTGCTGTCGGTGTCCCTCTGTCCCCAACCCCACAGGGCCACCCCAGCTGAGCTCCCACTGCACCCCTGCGTCAGCTTTGCAAAGTGATTCTTGCAAAGCATTTCTTGCCAACCATTTGCAGACCGCCTGCTGCCTCAAACGCAGCCACCAGGGCCATGTCCCCATGCCGACACCCAGAGGGGGTTTGGGTTTGGGCTGCAGCTGCAATCACTGCAGGGCTTGGCCGCAAGCACCCCGCAGACCCCAAGGAGGCTGAAGAAGGGCATAAAGAAGCACTCACGGTACCTATTTTGGCAGCATCCATTTTCAGGTTGAAATCCCAGTTCCGTGGCAGCTTGAGGGACATTGTGGATCGGGAAGGGTTTGGCGTTGGGTCTCCAGTGGGGGCAGCTTCGTAGAAAGGCTGAAGTGGAGCTCAGAGGGTCCCGTGGGTACCCTGTGCCTGGGGTACGATCCCCCAATGCAGCGCGAGGGCCCGCCGACGGCTGGTTTGCCAACGTACTTCCTCCTCCCTCCTCAACGAGCAACCCCATAAAAGTCCTTTCCTGCCCCGCCAAGCTCTTGCCTTGCTTCCCCCTCCTGCCAAGGCGCTGCTTTTGCCTTAATTTTTTGCTCCACTTTGCGTGGGGATGCAGTGCTGTGGCCCCAACCCACACCGAGAGCCCAGGGCTGCAGTTGGCTGAATTTGGGGAAGTGGGTGAACTCAGTGCAGCAGAAAAACCCAGCGCAGGGTTTTGGGAAATGCATTGCTCGGCAGCAAAGCGAAGCAACCACCGCTGCAGGACGGTGCCCTCCAATGTCTGAATGCATCCCCAGGTGATGTCATTTCCCTGGAGGTGCCCCATGGCCATGGATGGGGTCCTGTGCAGGCTAAGCTGGTGGGGGGCAACCAGCCCACAGCAGGAGGGGGAGGCTTGGTGGGCTGTAAGGTCCCTTCCAACCCAACCATGCTGTGATTCTATGACTCAAAGGTGGTTTAGGGTTATTGCACCCGGTTTGCAACAGTGGTACCTGCAAAATGGAGCTGCTGCTTGGGGAAATGCTGCAGGTTTTGGGGCAGAAGGGGCCTAGCGGGGGGCTCCAGCCTCCATCTCCCCCTGTATGGAGCCCCGTAAGAGGGGGAAGTTGCCTCAAGGAGAAGCAGAACCGACAGCGTGGGGAGGTGGGGTGAAAGAGGATGCAGCCACCAGTTCCGTGCTGTCACACCCGGGGTGCACTGAGCTGCACGCAGCCTCTGACATAGCATCAATCCAGCAGGAATTCATGCTCGAGAAAGGAGCTGGACCCTGACTTCACAGCCACGTCAGGCAAATTGGGGTTAAACTCGGAAAAATGAACTTGCAGCTGCAGGCAGCTCAGCTTCTGCTGCACCCAGAGAGCCCTGAAAGGAGAGCATCATTTCTCCCTCCTCTTAATATATCAGTAGAAAGCAAGGGGAGCTTTAAGGGAGTTGTGCGCTTTGATTTTGTTTTTTTTTCTCTCTTTTCAATCTGTTTTTTTTACAAAAATCCGGTGTGAACAGGATGCTACGCTGCACCTCCCTCCCCTCCGGAAAGGAAACAGCAACTGCTTCAGCCCAAACCTGTGCAACACAGCCCAATGCTGAACACAACACGCACGGAGCCATCCTGCTGCCATCCACTCGGTCCCATCGGGTGCTCCGGGTTTGGGAATGCACATCAGCAGGTCTTGGTTTTGCTTATCTTTTTCTTTCCTCCTTAGGATGCGTTAGGAGCA
This sequence comes from Aquila spilogaster, assembly GCA_024606505.1. Lineage (NCBI taxonomy): Eukaryota > Metazoa > Chordata > Aves > Accipitriformes > Accipitridae > Aquila > Aquila spilogaster. The sequence goes on along the minus strand of JANHGO010000027.1, from coordinate 52,941,074 downwards.
TCAGAAATAGGTCTGGGTGGAGCGTTGCCGGAGAGCTGCTGGCAGCAGGGACAGCTCTGGCTTGAGGCTTTCTGTCCTAATGGGTACAGAGTATCAGGACGTGTACTGGGAATTGCCACTTCTGGCTGCTCAGCTCAATGAAATCCAGTTAACACGCAAGAGAAAGGAGATTTTAGCCCATTTTCCAAGAGATTTAATACTGAGGGGTATCTCAAGACCTCTTCTTAACACGTGCAGTTGTCCCATATGAATATTGCATAGCAATTTTGTTTCTAACCATGCAAATCCTTCACAGAAGATGTATAGCAACGCAAGATTTGGGGCTTTAGAGTCCATTTTGCAAGTCTGCTATTGAGAAAGACATATATTGGTGTTGGTGGAGGATGAATTTGTCTCAGAATACGCAGACAGTGTGACAGGAAGCAAGCTGCTGATTGCATGGTTCAGGTTAGCTGATAAATCAAACAACAGACAAAATAACAGCAGAGCTAAAACTAGGATGCTTTGCCGGGTACACAGAAGGATTCTGCCCTCCCGACCCAAGCGAGTCAGGAGAAATGGCTGAACTGAAGCAATAATTGATGCTAACTGGAACTCCAGCAGGTTCTCGCATTCCCAGTCAAACCCTTATGGCAAAATGAGTGGATTTGCAGCACACGGTGGGGTGTCACCGCTTCCCTCACCCTCTATGGGGATGGGGCTGTGTGATCTGATGGCAGCTTCCACCCCACAGCACCGTGGGAAGGAGAGCAAGAAATGAGGAATGGGAAGGTTATTGCAGAAGCAGATCAGTCCAATTTGAGCAAACGGGGATCCCCCTTAGCAGTGCTGAATAAAACCCCACTACAGATAATGGAACTTATATTTATTTAACAGTAACATATAGTATATAAATAGGGTAAATACTTTAAAATATACAATATATCACATTCGGACATCCTGTCAAAGAAAGGCAACTCTACATGTGTAGCTAAAACATTAACCAAAAGAACGATGCACAGAGAAAGAAGCAGATGGAGGAATGCCCAGGTCAGGTCTGGAGAATAGGAGCACACAACTACTACGGGAGCACAGAATGCAGCTGGGGGTGGGGACAGAGGGCAGAACCACGGGAGCCTTCACACGATGCTTTCTGTGAGGCAGAGAGGTCTGGATGAGGTGCAGGGATGGTTCCACAGGGCTCTGCCTTCCTCCTATAGGACCGAGATGTCAGAGGAGGAAGGAAAAGGGATGGGGGACATGCACTGCCATCAGAACACACGTGGACATCTGTGACACTGGCAGTCCCCAGCCTGGCACCAAGTGCTGGCTGATGCTGTGGGATTTGCAGCTTTGTGAGCTGCACAATGACCCCTCCAGGTCAGCATCAACAAGCCTCTGAGCCCATCACAACAAAGACCTAAATAGCACATAGAGGGTACAGGATGTAACACCTCACACCACGACTAGGTGTTAATGTTTCACTGCAGGTCAGGTGCTGAGAATGCAGCCCAGCCGCAGGCTCATTCAGCCTACAGCCAGGCTCAGAGAAGCAAATTCCCATCCGAATTCACCCAGTGCTCAACCACACAGCCCATCAATGCTGAGGAGCACACCAGCATCCAATCCATTTCACTAGATGGCCACCATGGATGCTTGGAGGTCACCCTTGCAGCTCTGCTGCCCCAAAAGGAGGAACAGTTCCAGCTATGGAGCCCACTAAGAGCAAAACTACTGTTCAATGCCCAAGCTCGAGCCCTGCAGCTGGAAAACCACGTGAGCATCCCACACTGCCTTACCCAGACATCCCCAGTGTCTATGTGGCCTCCAAAATTACAGTCCTGGCAGCAAGCCCAAGCTCTTGCAAGGCTTAAAGCAGTGAGAAGAGCTGCAGCATGTCTTGCTGCATATCCCCGCATGAGCACACGGTGCAGCTAACTCCACTGCTGGCAGAAAGTTAAAGGAAATGTAAACCTAAGTCAAACTTGAAACATCGTCAGCAAACTAAAGCCATTCCCAGGCAAGAGTGGTGGGGCAATCCCACAAAATCCTGCCCTAAAACAGCATGCTATCACTAAGAGCTGGCCAGTACACCATCAGGGCCATCCCCTACACTCCCACCAGTGGTGCAGAAGCCAAGTGGATTTACCAGCCACAACTGCTTTGCTCACCACTATTATTCAGCCAAACTAGCCTGCAGATAACCTAATCATCCTCCACCTCCCTCCCTTCCTCCTCCATTTCCCAAATGGATTCACCAGTCCCATTCTGTTAACTAAACCTAATTTCCATGTAGCTTTACTCTCGAGGATCACAACGGGTTTTGAAGTACGCTCATCCTCTGCACTGCTGGGGAGGAAGGAAGAAGAAAGCTGCGAGCTCAGCGGAAAGCCACCCACACACATCAGTGCTGCTTCTCTGTGCAGCCATGAATGCAGCTGCTTTGCCCTCCAGTGTCCACATGCAGCACTGCACCATTAAAGAGGCCCAAACGCTACTTCAAATCAAAAGCATGCACAAAGGTTTTGGTTTTTTTGCCCCACTAATTACAACTAAAGAAGGACGAAAGGTTTAAAGCAAGATGAGCAGGAGGCTAGAGACCCGTGTGAAAAATGCATTGTTATAAAGAGCAGTACACTTTTGTTATATCTATCAACACTGTAGCTTCTTCTGAGGACAGGCTTCGGACCCAACAGTGCAGTACAAGGGATTCTGGCAGGTGTTACCATCAGGCAGTGAGAATGCAGGAGAGCACCAGCTTGTCTGACCACAACGAAAGCTGCTTTTAGAGACTACACAGAACCCTGTTGTTTCCACACCTATTCCCAGTTCAAGAGCCCTCACCCAGCCAAGCTCAATTCAGATAAATCATAGCAAAACACAGCCCTAATATCTTCTCTGTGCAAAGCAAGATGGAAGCACCTTAATTCTCCCCTCTGCTTTTCCAGTGTTGCTTGGAACAACATCCTCCAGGTCAACGCAAAATAAATCCCTGCCTGATTCAGGCTGGATAAGATCAGGCTCCACAACTGATCTAGGAAAGCATCTATGCTGTTGGTGTTAATGAAACACAATCCTGAATTGGCTCCATGCAGCAGCCCTAAGCCCTGCCGGAAGATGGCAGCATTGCCAGCACCGCTGTGAAAATAGTCCTTCCTCAACAGTGCATGCTCTTGATCAACACTTGTATTTGCAGTACAATGGGCACACACTTCTGCCCCACAGCTCCTGTTTAGGGAGATGAAGCAGAATTTATGACACAGAGTTGTATAGAAATAAGAGAGAGACTGGGAATCTACTCATGTATTTACATCAGCACATGTGTGCTTTCCTGTCTACTCTTTCAGGGTAAATGAAAGCAATAGCAGAATCAGAGTATGGAGTATGAAATAGTTGCAGGTGTTTTACTTTGCACTGATGCTTTGCCTGTTTGCAGCATGTACAAGTCTCCATGTGGGAAGAGGGTGTTGGTGTATGAGGTTTATGACAGCAATTCTGTATTATCTTTCCCTGACACTTGTCCCCTGGGTTAAAATAAGGAAAAGTTTCTCTCTCTTGTGCACAAATTATGAGAAGAAGTAAAATCAGTCATCTCGTACACGAGAACACTGCGTAAGATCTAGAATAAGTCGGGGGTATTTTCACTATCTGATCACAAGAAGAAAAAATAAGTTTTACAATCTTTAGGGCTCTCATCTTTAAAATAATTAAAAAGTATGACAAAATAAAGGAAAATACTTCAATAAAACCTCCAACTATTAAGTGCAACCTATTGATGACAAGATTTAGTAAGCGAAGCAGGACAGAAGGCTGCAGGTAAATGAACCCGGACTGAAATGCAACACAGACCATGGGAAAACTCAGCAGCACAACATCTAGAACTCAAGTAACAAACAGGTGACAGACATGATCCCTGAAAGAAAAATGAAATACCCAGCTGACAGCACCTGTGGGGTGCTGGAACCCCAACCTGCACAGTTCAGAAACAAAACCAAGTTGGAAACTGCTCTCCAAATTAGGTAAAATATCCCAGTGTAGGGTTTCCAACCATCAAGAAATGAAAATAAAAGCGTGGTTTGATGTTTCTTCTTAAAGGTTATTTGAGTGAGGAAGTATGAACCAAGTTATTTACATGGCTGTTTCCACTCGGCAGGATTCACTCAATTAAACTTTGATCTTCTTTAAAACCTTTTTACTCAATTCAGTTTTGAACCAATCTGAACCTCCCACATTCCCACCAGCTTCCTAATTCCTTACCCTCAGTTAATTTCCGATTTAACAGGTTAAAAAAAGATCTTATTAGCCAAAATATCAGCTAGAAGAGGAGAATGTGGGAAGCACTGGCAGAAACAGCAAGTGACAATAGAGACACATGCCTGACTGGGCAGAGGAAATATTGCTGGATTAGTACAAGGTCCTCTTCCAATTAATTGAGCCTTTTGCTTGCCGTGCAGAATCTCCAAGGAGCTGCACACAAGTGTGTGTGTATGTGACTTGCTGGGAAAATGAGCATTCACAGTCACCACTGGAGAAAATTAAGGTCGCCAGAGCTGCCATCACAAACACAGCCTGGCACAGCACCCAGGGGAGTTGCATGGCTTTATCTTCCCCACTGGGACCGACAGGCAGAGCTGGCTGTATGGACACTGCTTTGTGTATTCCCTGCAAAAAAGCACTCACAAGGAAAGTTCAGCTCTGCCCACGTCTGCATCAACGATTAAGAACTGACCACAAGGACAGTTGCACCCTCCTCCTTCACCCAACTCCTTCCAAGTCTTAATTCCTTTCCAGCTAGAAACTCAGATTTGCTCATTTGAACTGAAGCTATATAAATATATTTAAAAAAAAACCAACACAAATGCAAACATTTACCAAGAAAGGAAGAAAAGTTACAGTGAAATGAGGCCTTGTTATTGTCTTAAATCAGGCAAGCCAGGAATTTCCGTGGGGAGGCTTGTCCATTTTCAGTCCTGTTCCAAATCACCCAGCTGTCTATGCGTCCTCCGAACCACCTAACACACCCTTGTCAACAAGGTGTGCTTTTAGCGTGTTGAAGATGTGCAGCTGCTGGTCTGGCCTCAAGGTTAAGAACTGCTGGATCAGTTTGCTTGGGTTAGGACCTCTGGAACACAAAAGCATCGTTACCAGTGAGTCCCAGTGCTCTGGGAACCCAAATGCCTGTTCATTCAGCAGTTTTACCCAGGGAACCCATTTTAGAGATGGGGAAATGGATTCAAAAGAGGCAGCACTCTGAGCTGTAAACAAAACCAACAACAACCAAACCTAATCTGTTTCAATAGGACTGTGGATTTTCTGCTATTAACAGATGCTCCCCCTCTAGAATAAAAACACTCATGTAAATTCAGTTTCTCACATCATTCAGTGCAGCTTCTGTGCACCCGTGGGCTTTCTTCTATTCTTGAACATTTGTACACTGCAATAGAATTAAAATTTTGCTGCTTGATCAGCTCAGGGGAAACCCTGCTCAAGATTCAAAGAAATACAGAAGGGGCGTGCAAGAGGACTGGAGTAACAGATCTTAGGAAACAGATTGTGTTTCCAGCTCGATGTGACTTTTCTGGAAGATGCTTCCCTCTTCAAGCCCCTATTCCTTCTCTTTCCTTGACTTGTATTTTTAGACATTTATCTCACAGGAATATCAACTGTCTCATATTGCAAGCCTGTATGTCACTTGAGTTTGAGTAGGTCCCCAAACTTCACTGAAAAGCAATAAATACCTGATAAAGCTTGCAATGTACACGTTCACAAAGGTAGCCATCAGATACTGACAGTCAAAGCGATCCATGATACCTCCATGCCCTGGGATGGTGTTGGCAAAGTCCTGTGCAAAGCAGAAAGGATTACATTAAAGTTTCAGGTGCCCATTACCTGTTCTCTTATGTAAGTATATCTACATGGCACACTCATACCCCGGCTCTAATTCTTCCCAGAAGGCAAAAGATAGACTAAGAAGAAATTTTGCTTGATCTCTCCCCTGGTTCTAAACGTTTCTCTTTTATGAAGGCCACCAGTGCCTGAGGACATCAAGGCTTAACTCAGATCTGTCACTCAAAGGTCAAGGAAGGCCAATGCTTATCTCCTGCAAATGTGTCCTGCCTTTATCTTAGCCGCACAGAGTCTGTTTGTATCTAAAACCAGCCTGCAAGATATCAAGGCAAGGCTCAGACTGCAAAATATCCCGACTGGGTAAGGATACTTCATTCATCTACCTCCAGTTCTGCACCAAAGCATTGTCTAGAATACTGCAGTTGAAATTTTAAGGTCTCTCCTCACATCCATTTAATTAAAAACAAAAAAAAAGAACAACAACAAAAAAAACCCACAAAATTGAATCATGCTCCGCTGTTCTATTTGTTACTGAACAAATATTCTCTCCCTTCCCAAAGCTCCCAACTTGCCACTCCCTGGAGAGACTGTTCAGAATGGCAGCAACTGTTCAGTCTTCACATTATCCACTGCAAATGACAATGCATATCCTCACCTTAATTTTGAAGGCTCTCTTGAATCCACTAGCAAAGAAGCCTCCAAATGGCCCAATAAGGGAGGCAAAAGTAGACAGTGCAATGCTGTGGATTTGGAAGGGGTACATCCGGACTGTCTTCTGCAAGGAAAAAAAAACACAACACGTCAGAGAAAGACTTCCACTAAGAATAGCATTGCTCAGTTCTTGCCCATCTTCCTGTCTTAAGCAGGCCCTAGGCCAACTGGTTTTCAAATGGGTTCATGTCCCACCAGATTTGGAACAGTTGCACTGGGTCTTCAATCCAAATGGAGCACCACTAAATTCCCCCCTTTTTCTGGATGTACCATCATCCCTTGTCACGTTCCTTTGAATACCACCAAAATAAAGCCCTGATCTCTTTTCCTATTGTTCCTATTGAAACAAATAAGAGCTCAATAAACAGAGAGAGTCCTACCCAGCCCACCACGGACTGCAGCACCAAGGGGATGTTGTACTCCTGCAGCTGGAACAGCTCTGATGGCTCACAGTCCACTGTGAAGCTGTTGGTGTCATTGTTGAACTCCACTGGACAAGTGAAGCACCGGTACCCAGACATCACATAGGACAGCTTCAAGGGGAGAGAAATAAAGATGCAGTAAGAGAAATTATGATTAACATCTTCTGCCAATGAGGCAGAGGTGCTCTTAAGGAAAAAGGCTACTCAAGGAGACACAGTGAGGAGAGAACTACCCTGCCAGCTTCACTAAGAAGATTACTTTCCTGAGAACAGTAATTGGCTGAAGGCAGAGTAAGCGTTTCTGTTTAGTAATTGCATCTGTTCAGCAAGCAGTGATCAGAGCCTTTTACAAACTGAGACAGGCTGCACTATTTGGCTGTGCAGATGGACTCAACCAGACACACAGATCAACACAAAAACAGGTACAAATATTCCAAAAGCACTGAGTTCCCTACACAGCCTTTGAAATAATGCACAGCATTTATCCAGCAGCAGCCCCAGATGCTTTGGCTGCACCCACATACAGCATCTGTGGAAATGCTATGGTCTCTCCCCTTCAAGGTACAAAAGTGAATGTTTCAAGGACAACTAAAGAAATGAAAGTGTCTCGGGGTCTGGTGGGGACTAAAAACTTCCTCCAGTGCTCTGCTCCATCGGCAGGATCTGCACACAGCACATAACGCAACCACAGACCAGCTCAGATCCTGGTCAGTAGGAAAAAGGCAGACTTTCTGAGAAGAGCCAGTAGAGCTTAAAGCTTGTGTGCACTTTTTAGCCAAAACCCTGTCACCTTACATAAGGAAGCCAAAGAAATAAGCAGCACGATTGCTACTTACCAGTAACCCAAACAAAACGGTGGCAAAAAACCCTCCAATAAAACCCTCCCAGGTCTTCTTTGGGGACAGCTGCCAGAGGGAGAGAAAGAAGGGGATCATTACAAACTGTGCACCTATGCTCACTGCAACACAGACTGGGACACGCACCAAGTTTCATTTGGAGGCTTGCTTCAGACCTCCGAAAAGTCACAAAACTGGAGATCAGGGAACACGGGATTAAGATCTGAAGAAGCTAAAATGCATCTTTTGTTCACCAAAGAATGACGAACCTTGATAAGTGGGGTGCGGCCAAAGAAGAACCCAAACATGTATGCCATGATGTCATTGCAGATCACACAGGAAATCGGAACGATGAACCTATATGGGGGAAGAGCAAAACCATTTGAAGTGCCAAATCAGAGAACTCCAGGACTTAACTAAGTGGGCAGCTGCTTCTCAAAACATTTTGCAGGACTATCACATGAATACGTCCCTATCCAATGCAATCTCACACATTAGGAGCAATGACTTGAAGCTCTCAGAGATTACTTCAGTGCTCTGGACTAAAGAGCATGTTGTGTACCCAGAACAGACTGTTTTTAATGCATTTTCTTTTGTCACACACGGCATGCTATTAGGTAGCTGCCTTCTTTTCCCCCAGAAAGGCTGCACATCAGCTGTAAGCAGGCTGCTCACAAAGCACTCTGGGCTGGCTGAGGAGCACACAGGACCATGCAATCTTCAGAGCAGCCAAAGTTAGTTCCTGGCACTGCTGGTCTGGGGAAGATGGAGACTGAGAACCCCATCCTGAAAAGGGCTTCCCCTCTGCACAGCAGCTGGAGTAAACTGAGGAAGGCAGCAGACTGCAATCTCCTTTCTTTCACACTGATGCTTTTAACATTATGCTGGCGGCGCTGCCCAAAACCAAGTGCTAAGCAGCACTCTCCCGTCCATTTGCTAGATGTGGGTGGACAGAGAAGGCACTAAAACGGGCCTGGCACTGCCTGAGATGGCCCTGTACCTCAATTTGCAGATGCTTTAATACAGCTCTCTGCACAAAGCAAGTCCTAAGTACCTGAGGAATTGCTCAATGTTGTGCTTTTCTACTCTGAACAGGGAGCACTTTGTCCTTGGTCATTTGTTAAGAAAAAAACTTTTATTATTATTTAACTCAATATGTGGTAAGAAGGTTCCAGGAAGACCTTAATATGGCCTAACAGTATATAAAGGGTGCTTACAAGAAAGATGGAGAAAAACTTTTTACCAGGGCTTGTAGTGACAGGATAAGGGGCAACATTTTTAAACTGAAAAAGAGTAGATTTACATGAGGATGGTGAGACATCGGAACAGGTTGCCCAGAGAATTTATGGGTGCCTTGTCATTGGAATGTGTTTGGATACCATATTGAGCAACCTCATCTAGGGAAAGATGTCCCTCCCATGGCAGAGGGGTTGGAACTAGATGATCTGTAAGGGTCCCTTCCAACCCAAATCATTCCATGATTCTGTGATGATCTGTATGAGGCTGCAGAAATCAAAGCAACTCAGAACACACAGCAACTCACCATATCATTCCTTCAAACAGGTTGTGAATGATGAGGTGCGACTGGGTAACAACAATTAGCAACGTCACATGGGTCCATCCAAACTGGAAGAGAAGACAGCATGCAGTCCAGCCTGCCTTGAGACACCGCTCACGCATCACTGGCAGAAATCAGATGCTGTTAGCTACCTCTCAGACTGAGAACAGCTCATGCACATGTGCTAGCATGCACCTTCACCATGAGAAACACCAAGAGGCATGAAGGACAGGGAACAGCCACCCCTAGTGATTTATGGGCACATTCTTCAGCTCGAGCCCAGAGCTGACCTTCACTGGGTAGACTTCTGCCAGACCAAGTGCTCCTTAGCCCTCTCCTCTCCCATACATCTCACTCAGCCTTCTGACTAGCTGAGAAGCAAAAGGCTGATGGATATCAAAGCTGTATCTCTGTGTGCTGATTAAACTGGAAAGCAAAACTAATCACAATGATGGTCAAACAGGAACAATGTCTTTGACATCTGGGAAAAGGGAAAGATAGCCAGTCAACCCCAGTGGCAATCTGCCCTCACCACAAGAGTCAAATAGCCTTCTGCACTCATCTCAGCTTGCAGAAAGTTTCTTAAGAGCATTCTCCAGTGCAGAGAAAAGAATTCATGACTGGAGGGAAATTTTGTCAGACTATCTCCCCAAATCTACAGTCTGCTCACAGTAATTTTCCTTTGAGGCAGCACATTACAATGCACAGGCAGCACAGAAGCATGTATTTATCTACATAACATTTTCTAGCAGCCTATATTATTCATCATTCTGCTTCCAACTGAGGGTAGCCACCCTCCGTTTAACCTTACCATGTAGAACTGGAGGCGATAGTGCTTCTTCACCAGGCTCAAGACAAACATGCAGAAACCTGGTGAGAGATAAAAAGAGTGAATGAAGGAAACATTTCTTCAATAATAAATATTCCACCCCTCCCCCCCTCCATGAGATGGCATAATGCATAGCTCCTTAGGTTTTAATATTCATTACAGCATTACTATCTGGAAGTCACAAAATAATGTTGCCTACAAATTATACTTGTATAGTTAACCATCAAGCCTAACTGTCTCATAGAGTTTAGGGAATCTTCTACAGAGCCTCATTAAAGGGATTTGTCACCATGTAGTCAAATTACAATAGAGATTCTTCTCTGAAGAACAGAGATAATTTGCTACAGATACTGAATACTCAAACAGATTTCAGACTTCCAGCCCAGACAGGTTTAAAAACAGAAAATGTGGTCTCTACCTGTTAAGTAGAGGGCAAAAGAAATGAAGCGGTGGTATTTGCTAAGAATTCGCAGGGGCTCCTCCCTCTGAACCAAGGTGAAGAAATAATCTGTCACAGTCTCACCATAGAAAAAGTAGTTAACACAGAGTAAGAAGTACCTGTGGAGAATGCAGATGCTCATTAGCAGGACCCTAAAAGGCTCCTAGACAAACACAGAAAGTGGCTTTGCATTTCCAAAGGCCTTTATATTGCTTTTATACACTGCAAAGAGCCATCATCCTGCAAGTGACAGGCAGAACTTTAAATGAAGGTGACATTTCTAATGGTAAGAAATAAACTAGTGGTAGCATCACTCAGCTCCACTCTGCAATGGATATCACCGTTGTATGGTTTTGGCTTTGGCCTTCTGATGCACAAAGACTGCTTGCCTTTAGGTGGCACTCCTCAACAGGCCTCTGTGAACTCCTGCATCCTAAAAGCACCGCCCATACACTCTAAAAGCACTGCTCCTGCTCTCTCCCCAGACTTTCTCTGGCAGCCAGAGCTGCTCAGCACAGTTATGTCTCAACATTCAGCCCTGCTTCACAATCACCTACAAACACCCATCCCACCCAAGCAACCATGTCTGTCACTTAGTGGCGGCCATCAATGCTGTCCCTTGCACAAATCATGGGATTCAAACATCCATACTTCATAAACAATGGGATAAACTTTATCAGTACAAGTTCTTCCTAAATAAATCACAATTTAGAGAAGGCTTTTCCCTTATAAGAGCTGCTAACATATTACACTGGTCAACAAACAGCAATCCCAGGGTCTCTGGTTTGGAGCTACCTGTCTGCAATGAGGTGAAGCTGCACACAAGCGCTGAGAGAGGAGTAGTCACCCTACTCACCAGCTGAGTGTCCTGAACCAGGGCAGGTCATACGAGTGATACACATTATAGCCAATAGTGATAATCTCGTGGAAACATTTGATCTGGACACACATCACCTGCACAAAGAGATATCAGCAAGATGTAACACATTTAAACACCTCTTTCCTCAAAAATGAAAAAAGAATTCCAAAATACAAGGCTCTGCGCCGTCAGCCACAGCAACTTTCTCCTCTACTGCTGTGAACACTTACTATTGTCATTAAGACCATGGGTCCCAAGTAGATGATGATGAAGAAGAAGGTGATCATTGCCAGAGTGAGGATGCCTCTTACCCACCAATTCTTCCATCTAGGTCACAGAGAAGGAAAGAAGTTAGAGAAAGCCAAAACAAAGTAAGGAAGCAGAATTTCTGTCCTCTGCATCTCATGAAAGCATGAAACTGAGCCCTGGAAACCCCAGATTTCTTCTTGGTGCAAACCCCAGATTTCTTCTTGGTGCTGCAAAGACCTTGTTCTACTGATCAAAGTCTGGCTGCAACAGCTGCAAGGCTACAGCTTAGTTCAATCTTCCCTGCTAAGAACATCACTATATGCAGAAAATATTAATCAGGCACAGAGCATCTCAAAAGACACTGAAACAGGAGGGCAGAGCGTCTGTTCCTGTTCTGCCACAGGTTTCCCACACCTTGGACAAGCTGGGAATCATTACCACACCCTGCAGTTCTTTTTCCAGAAGAAGCACAGGCTTTGGCACATTCTACCCTTGCTACTGTCCAACAAATGCTGCCTTGAGCATCTCCCATCCTCGGAGAACACCTGGGAGAGATGCTTTCTCCTGTGATATGAATGAGGTGCCCCAGAGCAGCCTGCAGAAGATATTCCCAGCTTCTTCTCAAATCTTGTCCGTATCAGCACATTTTTTTCCATGCGCTCCTACACAAGTAGGTCACACCAGTGGTTAAAAGCCATCACAGCTGAGTGCTGAGAGTGATGTCAAAGCTGAACACAATGTCTCCTGCTTCACCAAGGCCTCCCTTCACCTGTCAAGACCAAGCAGGCAGTGATGCTGCCCTCCTGCAGCACCCCTCTGCCGTGGACCCACACAGAGCAGCTCTGAGCATTGCACTCTGCAGTTACCATCACTTTCTGCCGCCTGTGGCCTCGGGGACACCTTCCTGTTTGCATGTGAGGGAGGGAGAATGCAGCACTGTTGGGAGCTTCCAGCAGCTATCACCACACTGCCAGGGCTTGGAAAGCCACATGGCAAACACAGGGGCCCTGGCAGCAGAGCAGAATAATGCTGAGGGCTACCTTGAGGAGAGGTTGGAGAGAGCTCTGTTCAGGACTTCTGGAGTGTCATCCGATGTTGGCACCGGGGGTGAACCTCCAAATTCAGACTTGCTTTCGCTGTCTGATGCGGTCTCTCCATCCAGCTTGTTCTCAGACTCCGATTCCTGCAACTTAAAGAGAGAGAAAAGCTTTACTAGGTACAATGACAACGATGAATTTGGTCCAGAGAAGGAGTTATGGGTGGCCCATCCCTGGAGATGCCCAAGGCCAGGTTGGATGGTGCCTGGAGCAGCCTCAGCTGGTGGGGGCAATCAGCCCACACTAGGGGTGTGGAGCTCTAAGGTTCCTTTCAATCCCATGATTCTATGAATGAAGAAACTGAAAGCAGCTCACATGATGCAACACCTACTGCCATTCTGCTTCTGCAAACAGGAGAGGAAGAGAACAGGAAAACAGTCACGAAGAAACAACATTATGTGTTTTAGGTGACTTGCACGATGCGTTTTACTCTCTGGCATCCTCAGCAGTGACTACAGGAAAGGGTCTGCTCCCTCTGAACAGTTAAAAACACTCTGCAGTTGATTAAGAAGTATCTCAAAGTACAGCAAGTGCATAAGGGACACGAGCTTGTTAGCAGGAATTTTTACAAGGTCTCTCAATCCCCAGGCAGATCTCCAAGAATGCAGCATTGCCCAAATTAGACGGAAAGAAAGGCCTCCAAGTAGACAGGCTCAAGGCTTCCAGACAGACTTTTCAAGTGCTAACTTAATATGTGGGCACTAAAAATAACACCGAGCCCATCCTCAGAAAGCTGAAGAGGAAGAACATGGCTTATCACTCAGGTCCAGCCATCCTCTCCAGACACAGGAGAAACATGCAGAGGAAGGAGATAGCACCTGCTGTCCCTGCCCCCTGTATTACTGCTCCAGAGCTGAGCTCAAAGTCCTGTATTTGGGGGTAAACAAATAAAGGTGAGGCAGGAGGTTACTGAAGACCAGTGGTGGAAAAAGGATTACAAGTAACCTCCTTCTCCCTAGCAGTTTTTCCTTTATGCCAGCTCAGCAATAGAGGACAGATCCAAATGGGCACATTTTGCCCCTCATTTCAGCAGCAGAGCTTCATCCTGCTACTTGAAGCAAGCAAGGAAAACATCAATTCCTGGGGAGCAACAAGCAGGTGGAACCCAGTGCATTTGGCCTCAGAGCTACTTTATATTCCTGGAAAAAGAAGGGGGGGGAAAAACAGGAGGAAGCCAAGCGCTGGGGGCTCTGCAAACAAAACGTCATCCTTCTGGAGTGCTGCAGCCCTCTGGGGTCTCCTGCTGTTAGAAAGTAGAGACCCCACCAAAATAAATACTGGGACTGGTTTGCTGTATCCAAATCGAGGGGGTATTTGTAGTTCACTGGAGCAGTAAGACTTGAGTGGCATTTCCCTTAGTTAAGGCAGGAAAGGATAATTGCTCCCCAGCTGTAAGGTAGCAGTGGCTGCAGGCCAGGATCTTAGAACAGATGAGGACAGCTACGTGCTGTCAGATGGAGGCAGATAAAAATACAATGGTGCTTCCGCAGGCATGTGAAGAGTCAGCACTGCACCCATCACATCCCATGATGCCTCTTTCTCACCAGGCTCTGCTCTTGCTCCTTACCACTCCCATAGGCTGGGGACAGAGAGGAAAGCTAAAACAAACACCTTTGCCAGCACTCACGAGGGGGTGAAGAAATACAGCTTGGCTTTAGTTCAGCTGATTTTTAAAATGACCTGTAAAATCCACTCATCCTATGGATTTCCAGAGAGATTTGGGGCCTTTCAGCTGGGAACGTGGAACAGATCAAATCCATACGGCAGCTGCAAATGGCAAAAAGCAAAAAATCATAAACTCCCTGAAGACTACAAACACCGAAATCTACAACAGCACAGGTGAGGGGCACTGTTCCTGAGCAGGTTTGGGGAAATCAGTGTGCTGTACTGAGCTGCAGTCTGTGCTTCATGTTACAACACTTTGTGATTTTCCAAGAAAAGAATTCTCTAAACAATTTCCCTCCAAGCAATCTAAGCAACAGAGAAGAGCTTCACCTCTTGCCTGACCAAACTCTGTTCCTCCTTCTGGCCTTCTAAGTTACCTTTAGGAACAGGGATCTAGAAAAGAAAAATGAATGTGACAGATTTCATTTAAATGAGTAAGGAAGTGCTTACTCTAAATGTAACTGCTATTATCTGTGTAAGCTAAAATCAGAAACCTTAAGCAGAATTTTAATGCAGTCCAAGTATTTATCAAACTGCACAAGTCCCAAACTCACTGGCAATGTGATGAAAGGACTAAATACCAAAATGAGAACACAGATCCAAGCCAGCATCCCTGCCTCTTATTCCCAAAGCGTTAACATTGCAGGGCTGAGTGCAAGGCAGGCAAATTGTTCCCTGTCTGTGGTGCAGAGGATCAAAAGTTTCACAATGTGCTCAGGGACCAAAAGAAAGGGAAAGAGCCTGGATGTCTTCCTCTCTTTCACTCCTGGCCAAGAATAGGAAGGATAAAAGCAACTGCATAGCTCAAGGGACAGAGGAATGGGATGCTGCAAGGAGCCAACCTAGCAGCTGCTGGGATGGGCAGAGCAGATCTCTGTCATAGCCCAGATGATAATTTCTTATATGGACACTGATATTGGAGCTAAGGGAGTGTAAACCGTTATCAGATCCACTGATTTGGGTGCAATTCTAAATCCATACCTTGCAATGTGAAATATTTGGGTTGCTAAGAGCAGGAGCAAAGCCTCATGGAATCGGTCTGACAGCGTGTGCATCCCACTTCATCTCCAGCAGTGGGAGCTGGAGAGGTTGTGCAACCAATACACAGCACCCAAAGCCACAACAAACACTGCCACGTTATTTCCAGAGTATAAAGAAGGCAGATGAGAGCTTGTCAGTATAAGGGGATGTTGTTAGGACGCAACATTAGATGTAGGACTCAGTCTTGATGCCTGTCTTGCTTGCTCAATCCAAGCCTAATGGAGCTGGGAGGAAACATTTCTCCTGGCGGAAGCAATCACCAAAGCAATGGCTAACATGCATTTTAACACCATCATTCTGAAAACAACTGAGCAGTGTTGGAAATCAGCTCCTCTCCCTCCTTAGATCTCTCTCAGCGGGGTGCTGAGATTATATAGGACATTGTGCCAGATACAGGCTATGGAAAGGACTCAATAATTGACACTATTTTTATGCCTTTTATGCAAATCATAACCATCAGCCTACCAACCACCAATGTAAGCAGCTGAGCAAGGTGCTAAATAACTTGTTTAAGGCTGAGTGTGATGCACCATGCCCTGGGCTACTTAATCCAGCTGTGACATTGCCCTGCTAACACCCTCAGCTCCTTCCCACCACCACTTTGCTCATCCTCAAAGCGAGGGGTAACCATCGGACAGCAACACGTTCCACAAAGCAAGCAGGAACGCAGCCTGGCACGGACAGCACTGTGTGATGCTCACCAAGGGCTTGCTAGTGAAAATTTAAGCTCATTACAGAGCTGATGCTTCCACAAAGAGGTTGTGACTGTGAGGAGTGGGTCTGAGCTGCATTAAGCCACAGACTCCAAACACAGCGTGTGGTAATGCCAGTACAACCAGCGCTTCAGGGAAGCTGGGTCTGATGGTTTTCTGCCATGTTCCTGATGCCCCTTTTGTGCTGTTTTCTCCTATTTCTGCAGCTGTAACAGAAGACAACAGACTTGCAGTGAGTTAACCCAGACATCCTGACATCTCCTTCCATAACCACTGGACTGTTCCTCTCTCCTTGACCCTTCAACAGACCTCTTTGGTGGTCAGCACCATAAGCAAGCCCAGCACTTGTTCAGCTCATCAACTAGATACTGAAAGTTTCCTTAAGAAACGAGAGAGTAAGCAATGCCGGAATACCCTAAAGAATCATGGAGAAATGAGTTGTCTTAGCCTCCCTTAAACAACTTCTGTAAGCAAGTGATACGAAATTTGTGCTCACATTTCCAAAGGGCTTTCTCGCAGCAGAAGCTGTGAGCACTCTTTCCCCCCCACCCCCCCAAGTATCCGTGACATGATCTCAGTTGCCATAGAAACAAGTGAGCTATCTCCCTGCCAAACATTTTCTGCCCAGTACAGAGATACAGTTCAGTATTCAGCGCTGGTAGATTAAATTAGTTCAAGAAATTCCATTCCTTGTGCGCCTTCCTTGAAGCAAAGCACCTCTTTATTTAGACTTTCTGCCAGGCTAACAAAACATAGTGATGGAAAGTGCCAATACACCATTAAAGAAAATAATAAGGTTGCTTTTTGAGGCATTAAAATTGACAGCTAGAACTACAGAGACCAACTTTATTAAAGCCTCTGCTATTCTCATCCACATTTACAGGATCAAGGCCAACACAATTAGTCTGATGGATACAAACCTAACAGCCTCAGATATGAAAATTTCAGTGTTTTTCAGAAGTGGTTTAATGTCCCATGTCCAGAAAAGCTGCCTGCTCTGTTCCCCCTCTCCTCTTTCTCACTGCTTTACCTACACAGCAGTACCCATCTCCAGCAGCAGATGCCAAAGATCTCCAGCCTCAAGGTGACATCAAGGCAAAGCTCCCATTGCTGCCTGGCTACAGGATATCTTCTTCTAAAGGTTTACAAGCTCAGAAGAGTGAAACAAGGAGTCTGGAGACCATCACCACCAGAAGGAAGATGTACACAAGTGCCCATGCTTGATTTGGATCAAGGTCCCAAGAAAAGTACAGCCAAGTGGGCACAAAGCATCTCGCGTCCTGGACAGGTCCAAGGGAACACGCTTGAATTTCTCATGCTGTGCAGTTGCCCTCAGAGCAACTAAATTCAAGTTTCTCATGTACCTCCATCAAAATACCCCACCAAGTTGGTGCCTGCTGGTCTTGTCCCAAAAATGAAACAAAACTCAGTGATAAAGGTCAATTTTCATCTATGCTGATACGAGACTTCTTTTCCCATCCCCCCCCCCAAAACACTCTAGTGGAAAGCACAGAAATCAGGGCATGCTTATACACTAAGACCAGAAGCAGATAACATCACAAAAAGGGTAAATGTTTGCACAGAGGCTGAAAGAACTAAGAAAACACCCACTGCCATCTCATATTGCCATAGCCACTCACTTTGTTTTGAACTCAAGCAAGCTCAGCTCGCCAGTGGGATGTGATCAGAGGTATGCATAGTTTGCATTTAGCAGAACAACTGTCTAACAGGAGAACCCGAGCTCAGTGTCAGCAAATATGATTGATGCAAAGTCGCACATCCCTGTGACTCATCTGGCTAATCCTCTGCCTGGTCCCCAGCTCAGCACACACTCTGGGCTCTGTACATTCCAGGAAATCAAGAAAGGTAAATGCAGCGGACTTCGTGTCCTTTGGAGAAGCTACCATACACAAAAGAGCACAAAAATAGGTTGCTAGTTCTGGCGTTCCCCCAGAACTTCCTACAGTTAATAACGCAACCTTCCTCCTCCCCTAAAACACTTGAAGAGATGTTTTGGAGGCTTCAGTGCTGGGTTCTCCTGGCTCTAATTGGTGTCCCTCTCCTATCATGGCATTCAGTGGGCCAGCAGCCTTCACCGTCCCTGCAGAGACAGAAACACAAGTACAGAAACAAGAAATAAATCTCCCAAGTGCCTCTGGGATCTGGTGTCTGAAAGCAGCTACCCCACCTCAGAGCCACGTCTATACACAAATGCTTTGATCTGTTATGTGAAAGAGCTGTGAGAAATGAGAGAGAGAACAAACAGCTCTGCAGCAACACGTACTCTATTTGCATCAGGTTAGTACAGGAAAAGTCTATTTTTGTCCTCCGAAATGAGAGCTTGCAATGGCTGATGGCTTCTGACCCTCAATTCCTCTGGAGTTAGATATGTTTTTCCAAGACCTAACCAGAAAAACGTCTTACCAGTCCAGTTAATTTGCCTATAAGGTGACGCCATCCTCTTGTTCACATTCCTCTATCCATCACTCCTGCTGGCTTCATTTGAAGTAATCAAATAAAGGACACATACAGGACTCAGCCCAGTCTGTTCAGATGTAATTTCAACAATCTTAAATTAATAGACTTCTGAAGACATTACTACCACCATGCTACGGGGCTGCAACACAACTTGTTCTAAAGGGAAATCATGGTCTTTCTAATCCTGGAAAACACAAATCAGAGAAAATTCACATGAAGGAGAGCATCAACAGGGACACAGACTAACACAGATTGCATTTGGGGCAAAAAGCAGTATTGGTAGGTAGGATGATCATTTTTGACCCCAAATTTCTGCAGATGTGTCTGCACAGATATGAAGGGAAGTGGCAGCATTCTTTTTGTTAAGAAAGGAAACGTGTATATGCGTCACGGTTTGCATGGAAATACTGCACCTTCACGGAAGGTGGTTTCCTAAGGGATTTGTCTGCATGTGTAGTCAGCACTGCTCATTAAAAGCCAGCAGGAGGACAGAGCAGTTTTCTCACCACAAAAAGTGCAGTATGCAGTTGGTAGTCAGGGAAGTTGATCTGTTTAGGGAAGGACATGACCCCTCCGGGAGGGGAAACACAAGCAGCTCATCACAGCTTCCCTCTTTGACCAAGTGCTGAGTCCTGACCTCAACCTGTGAGCCAAAGACAGCACAAAAATCCATCCAAAGCCACGAATGCACCATGGGCTCCCTCCATATGCCAAGAAACAGTAGGGGATGAGGCCAGACTGCTGGAGCAGCAAGAGGGAGCTTGGGAAGGAGCTCCCAAATCAGCGAGAACACTTCAGAAAACAGCTCAGCCACCTGCCTGGAGATAACGGCGACACATTCAATGCTGCTATGAGAGAGATGAGCTTTGCAAATGTGGCCCTCCGGGGCAGCCAGAAATAAATCACCTAGCCCTTACATAAATATGGGAACCAGAAGGCAGCTCTGAACCAGTCATAGGGCTGAGTAACAGCGTTTAACCTTGGTGCTGAGAGTCTCCATGCTCACTCAATCACGCACACAGCTCCTCACAGATGGGAAGGACTCATCCAATCCTTCAAACGACGAACATCTTCCCAGGGGTTAAAATTCTCTGGCATCACCAAAAATGTGCTAGGAAGAGGGCTGTTTAGAGGAGAGCAAAACAAAGCAGTAAAACGGCACCTGAAGGAAATCAAAGGCAGCCTGGAGTTCTTCCATCAGCTCCAGGGCAGGCCAGAAGCTGGCAGAGGTATTACAATTAACAACCAGGAATAATGAGCTCCATTAAGAATGCAATCAGTCCAATTTCTCACTAACAGGAAGAGATAACAAAGCACTCCTATTGGCAGCCACACATAAAACTGAGTATCAAACAGCGAGGAAGGTTGAAATGTGTTCTCACATCAGACCTGAGACTGCTACCACGCAAAGAATAAATAAGTCTCATGCTTCAGCAGAAGCCAAGCAAAGCAAAGCTCAGTATCAAGCCTAAAATATTAAGAGCTATTAAAAAAATAAGCCTTTGAGGTGGGTCTTAAAGATACCTTGCAGTTCTATCTCCCTTAAGCATGAACGGTGACAAAGAGAGGCATTACATCAGTGATTTTTTATCTTCAGTTCTTTGAGAACATCATCTTTGTTATCACAAACAAACTTGGGGCTCTCCTGTGACCTGGGAAATAACAGGATTTGAAACTCTGAACCTCCATGGCTCCTGCACCGCTGTTTCTCCGTATCCTGAGCCCCATCCTCAGCCAAATGTTGAACCCAGAGCTCCTCCAGCGCTTCCAGCACACAGCCCTTCACCCTCAGCACTGGCATTCCAATACTCAACATCTTCAAAACACTTCTGATCACAAGGGAAAGCTTGCAAAACCCCTGGAAGTGCAAGAATCACGAGGCTTGGACAGCAGAGCCCATTGCCTTTTGTAATATGATAGGGATGTAGCTACATAAGAAGTCACCTCATCAGTCCACTGCCGAGTTAAGCAATGAAAAATACCAAAAGTCCTCTTCACTGAACCTTTTCTTAAGTATGGAAACCTTTTGCTCTTGTTCGTTGAGGCCTCATGTCAGTGACACAACACGCCTTGCAATCACCACTGCCTCTTTTTCTACAAGAAATGAGCATCCTTGGCTGCTGTGGGTGGAACACGGTGTCCAAACGCTGCCCAGGAAATTCACCTGCATGGATCAGTGCAGAAAAATGCTTCTGCACAGATCTCCTTTTGCTCTTGCAGCTGCCCTCTGAAAAGAGACAGCATTTTCCAGAGAGACACTGACCGCCTGTGACAAAGAGGTGGGTAAACAAAACCACAAGTGACGTAAGGGTATGAGCTGCAGCACAGATAAGCCTGCCTCTAAATAGCCCTGCCCTCCGCTCCTTCCATGGGACAGATGTCAAAGAACCTCTGTGGATTTCAGGCAGCCACCACTGCAACGTTCTAGCAAAAGAAGGGAAAAAAAGAAATGGGAAAACCCTAGAAGTGGGAAAACCTTCTGTTCTCAAGTCACTGCTGAGGAGTGATCTTAAAAACCCATTCGAAGAGCAGAAGTGTTTGGGGCTCCATTCATGCATGTGAAACAATTTTCTTTTACACCTTTGCTATTCAATCTGGAAACTGGAAGATAAAGATGTGATTTCATGGGATGTGCACCACACAGGAGAGAAGGCCCTGACCTCCAGTTTTACATAAAGTATGGGTCTGTCAGGCAAAGGAACGAGTCTACAAAGTGAATGGGGTTTGTCTAGTAACAAGAAATAGAACTTGTTTCAATCATCTCCCAACATTACTGGCAACAGTTGACAGCATTTGTTTGGGCAAGAAGAATGGGCACCAAGCACACGTTTCCCTGCTTTTTTAACTAGAGAAATCATGTGGAGTTCACTGATCAAACAGATGTTGCCTTGTTCGTTTTGAGATGAAGACTGTGTGCTGCACAAGAGCTTTACAAAACTGATTTTAAAACATTCTTGCACGATGGTCTCAACTGAAGCAGCCCAGTTTCAGCTATATGCACTGCTCTGTGTCAAAGGGGAGGAAAACATCAAAACTGTGACATTGTGCAAGGGTTATGGGACTAGAAAGTGAAACCACCCTCCTTCTTTCCGTTATCAAAATGGAGCAAAGTGAAAACAGGTAGGAAACACAACTTTCCGAGCCTACTCTTAAAACCAGCCTTGACATATACACCTTCTTTTAACTTGTTTCTCTCAATAAACTGAGAGCCCTTTTCAGCAGATATGTTTCTGCAGAATACAATATGCATCACTGAATTATTTGTTGTGGCAATGCCAACTGAATGACAAAGCAGAAAATGGAATCTCCTCTCCTGACAGCAATAGCAGCACACAAAGCCCACTGATAAATAGCGTGAGCACATGAAATTCTGCTGTGTTGGCTTCATAACTGTTATTCCCAGACTCTGCCAGGCATTACCGAGCTCTAAAACACAACAGTTTGATGTCACGGAAGACAAGCCTGCCACAGGAGCATACTGCCATAGAAAGTGCAATGCTGTACAGTTTTTCTAATAGCAGTATTGCAGTTACCAGGTAACCTCCTGCCAGGCTTGCTTTAGCAGTTTGGGGAAATTCTCTGCCTCCTGTAGCTGCTTGCTATTGTTAAGAGACATCATGTTCAGCACCTCGGAGGAGCTGTTCTTCACCAGTTGAAAACACCTTTTTTTTTCCCATTGCAACTCATTTAAGCTGAGCAGTATGACACAAATATTACCCTCTCCTAAGGACACTTCAAGTTATCAACTCCAAGGTAATATTAGAGAAGCCCTTTAGGAGGCTCAACGTGTTTAAAAAGTGTACTTGCCTGAAGATAACAAGATTGCACTCAAAATAGCGGCCCTCTGACCTTCCTTAGGAACACATCACAAGCAGCTAAAGCAAGATCACAGCTTGGCTGAGGGAGTTTGTTTGCATACCAGTGAAGCAGCACTGGTACTTGCAGGCTTCTGAGGGACGCCTTCCAACTCCCACTAAAGTTCTGGAATATAAAAGTCCCTGAAGATTTTCTGCTGCAAAGTCAATTCCAAGTGAGACAAATGCGCTTATCTAGAGGTTAAGTTTTGCTCTGGGTACAACAATGAAATAAGAGCAATCTTATGGAGATCTGGATATTGGACAGCTGCAATATAAGAGACAAAAAATGACAAAACCTCAGATCTACATGAAGAAAATCCATTCTTGATGCTGTCTGTGCTCTGTTCCAACACTCACCCTAAGCACATTGGAATAAGCAAGCTTATTCAAACCTGAAGACACAGCTCCCAACAGGTGTTAACCTGACATTTAGAACAGCACTAAATATAATATTTAGCAGCATTAAATGAAATATTTTGACTGAACTGGAGACTTTTGCACGACGATTTCATGCTTCTCTGAATACTTCATGCATCAGCAGAGGAAACATGTCAATATGGTGCTGCTAAGTGCAAGCATCCGGCTGCCCCAAAATACCTGCACTGAACAGGAAGGCAGTGAAGAACTACTTTTCCCTCCAGTTGTGATCCTGTGGTCATAATCTGCAACGGATAAGCTTTTTTCCAACTCCTTATTCCTCTTGTTCCTTTATATGTGGGTAAAGCATGTGAGTAAAGCACAGGATCACAGCATGGCTTGCGTTGGAAGGGACCTTAATGGGCATAAAACTGTGAAATGGTTTGGAACTTTCCTTAAAGATCAGAGGACCATGGAACAGCTTGGGTTTGGGTTGGAAGGGTACTTAAAGATCAAAGAAACATGGAATGGGCTGGGAGGGTCCCGGAAGATCACAGAGCCATGGAATGATGCGGGTTTGATTTAGAAGGGTCCTTAAAGATCACAGAACCATGGAACCACAGCACAGTTGGGCTGGAAGGGACCTAAGAACTCCCCACCCCCTGCCATGGGCTGGGTACCCGCACCCACTCAGGCTGCCTAGGGCACCATCCATGAACTCGGGCACCTCCCAGGATGGGACACCACAGCTCCTCCGGGCGATGCCGAGTTCCAAGCACCGTGTTTGGGGTGAAAGCAGAATAGAAAGGAAAACCATCAGATTTCCCTTTCGCGGCCGTTCCTCAGCAAAGCACCACCATTAAATCCCATTAAACCACTGCTAGTTCTGCTGAAGGAGGAGCTCCGTGGGCCCTTCCAGCCCAGGATGCTCTACGAAACGCCGCGTCCCTCCGAGTAAAGCGAGGTGAGGCACGGCACAGCACCGCATCGCATCGCACCCGAGGAGCTGCACTCAGCCTGGGCCTCTGCTCTCCGGCAGCCGCCTCAGAAGCTCCCCTTCAGCCCCTAGAGCCGAGGCCCAGCCCCACCGCACCCCCATCCCTCAGCAGAAGGCTTCTCCCCGCCGTCGCCGCACCCACCTTCTCATCAGACTCCCGCTCCCCGCACAGCCGCTGCCGCAGCTCGCTCATACCGGCCCGCTCCGCACCGCTCCGCGCAACGCCACTGCTGCGCGCCCTCCGCTGCCAGAGAGAGGGAGAGCCCCGCGAGCTGCCCGCCAATCACAGCCGCGGAGTGGCCGCGGGGGGCGGGGCTACGCGGCCATGGCCACGCCCATGTGTACCCGGATGTGAGGCGGCCGCCGCTATGGTGGGTGGGCGCGGGTGCGCAGCTGACGGTGGAGGAGGAAAAACGGACCTAAGCGCGGGGCGGAAGGAGCAGGTCAGAGAGCACCGAGCACGGCCGCTGCCTGAATCGTGGCGGTTTTGTCTCAGAGAGGGGATTCCTCTCGGTGTTCGCACAGGCCCGGAGTTTCTGTCGGGCCTCACGGGCCCCGCCGCCATCGCTTCACGGCGAGGCGGGGTGGTGCTGTATAACACGTATGCTGATTGGCTCCCGTGGGATGAGGGGGCGGGATTAAGATGGAGAAGCGGCGTCGCGATTGGCCGCAGAGGAGAGCGTCTGTCATGTGAGCGTGGGTAGGGCATCGCAGAGCGAAAGGGGAGCGCTGCGATTGGCTGCGACGCGGAGGTGGGCGGGGCTTAAGGGGGTATATAAGGATTACGTCGGCGGGCCGTCGTAGTCGGCCGCCTTGTCGTGCTGTGTAGTGTTGTGTCGGTCGTTGCTGCCAGGATGTTCGAGGCGCGGTTGGTGCAGGGCTCGGTGCTCAAGCGGGTGCTGGAGGCCCTGAAGGACCTCATCACCGAGGCGTGCTGGGACCTGGGTTCGGGCGGCATCAGTCTGCAGAGCATGGACTCCTCGCACGTCTCCCTGGTGCAGCTCACGCTGCGTTCTGAGGGCTTTGACACCTACCGCTGCGACCGCAACATCGCCATGGGCGTCAACCTCAACAGGTAACGGCGGTGGGGCCACGCGGAGGTGGACTCGGGCCTGAGGCGCTGAGGGGAGCGAGTCCTGCTGGGGCAGGAGGTTATGAGGGGGAAGTGCGCGGTGTGGGCCTCGCGGTGTGGAAGCGGCTCTTCGGGCTCGGGCCCGCTTCCAGGCCTCACCCCGCCCCCTCCCCCTTTCTCCTCACAGCTCTCGCGCCGTTTTTCGCAGCGCGCGCGGGGCCCGCCGGCAGCTGTGACGTCACTGCCGGCGCTGGGCGCGCGCCGCGCTGTGGCGGGACCGTTTGGCGGGGGGAAGCCATGGCGCTGCCGCCCCTCCTCCCCCCGGCCCTGCTTCTCTTACCTGGGGGTGCCATCAGCTTAATGCCAGTTCGTGTGCTTGGCGGCGGCCGGCTGGAGGGTTTGTGCACTTAGAAGAGTGCGATGGCAACGTGTAGGAATAATGCAAAACACACATCATCTGCTATTCTGACAGCTCGTTAGGTGTGTTTTAATGCTGATAGGTAATGGGGAGGTGTTCACGCGCTGTTTATAACCCGTGCTGATCTGTCTTTTGTCCTTTAGCATGTCTAAAATACTGAAGTGTGCTGGAAATGAAGACATCATAACACTCAGAGCAGAAGACAATGCGGATACGTTGGCTCTAGTGTTTGAAGCACCGAGTGAGTGGTATTTGTGACTCCATTTGCTATTAGAAAACATAGGGAGTCTTCATAGACCAAGCAGTGCATGCTGGTTGTGAGGTGTGGTGAGAAGTGAGAGGAATTGCATGCTGTTTAAACACTTAAAATGCTTTGGAGGTGTAAAAATCTACCTCACTAATAATCCTTGTAAGAAAATAATCCATGAGCTACATAAAGATGCTCACAGGTTCATTTTGGCAGCCTGCTTTCCTCTAGCAGCCTCCAGAAGGCTCTCTAGGTCACCAAGCAGGATGAATACTGTTGTGACAATTAAGGCCTTGTTCTTTTGGAAGAAAAACTGTGGGCAAAATATAAACTCAGGGTGATAACTTCTCTCAAACACTTGGTCAAACTATGCTTTGTTTCTTCAGATCAGGAAAAGGTTTCTGATTATGAGATGAAGCTTATGGACCTCGATGTGGAGCAGCTTGGAATTCCAGTAAGTAGCTGTTTGAATGACTGCATATGCTCTTCTTAGGACAGCATATTTTCCCCATGTACAAACCTAGAATTCAAAAGTCTTAAAGCTCCTTGGTATAAGTTTATCGCTTCCTTTTCAGGAACAAGAATACAGTTGTGTAGTGAAAATGCCTTCTGCTGAATTTGCACGCATTTGTAGAGACCTCAGCCACATTGGTGATGCTGTTGTCATCTCCTGTGCAAAAGATGGTGTGAAATTCTCAGCTAATGGAGAGTTAGGGAATGGAAACATCAAGCTGTCACAGACCAGTAATGTGGACAAAGAGGAAGAAGCTGTAAGTTGAATGTTAATGATTACTGTGGTGTCTTTTGTGCTGAGGTTTCTACTGATG